>APFE030299554.1:403929-431272 GCA_000404065.3 Pinus taeda
TCAGCAAATTTATTTTTTCAGCATTGTTGAATGTATGGTTATGGGAAAGGGCATTTAACTACATGGGAGAAATAAGGAGAAACTAAAAACCGGGGTGGGAAAACAAAAATTTTAACACATACCTAAACTTAACACCTATGCAATGAGCAAGAAACTCATTGTTATAATTTAAAGAAATCAAACATTTATGAAGACCGAACCTAGTTACACTTTCTTCAACACGTGGTGGAAGGAGGAGAGATTAGTAGATATATTCACAGTTGACTACTTTTGTCATAGATTAGACTTTAGAGTCTAGACTCTAGGGTGTTAGACTAGGGAATTTGAGATTTTTTGTATTACTCTTCCTAGTTTAGTGTGTACTTGGTGGTGGCCAGGTGGACTATTTTGTAAACATTATTATTTGAATTTTAGACATGACTCATGTTGACAGTTGCTCACTTGCTAAATAAGTTATTTAAATGTTTTATGATTTTATCTTCTAAATGTCTACTTTCTATTATATGCTTAATATTTTGGTACTTTCTACCTTCTATTATCTATGATATGCTTACAAATTTGATGTATGTATGTAATTGCTAGAATCTAGATGGTTGATGCTCAAATAATTAATCATTGATGTACAATGGATACCATATCTATCTTGATTTATGTAAAAATATGCATGTTTTCATAGCTTCTACAACTAGTTTGGTATTTTGGATATTTTTATTAAATATAAATGCAAAAAATATAAAAAATATATATATATATACAGTAGACACTTCCGAGACACTTCGCTTCTTAGATTTTTGGAAAATGGCGCTTCTAATGCTTTGCTTCCAAAAAAACGTTCCCGCTTTATGCAACATTGATTTGGACCCCTCTTAAGCAGTTTATTTGACGTCAGCCCCAATGCCTTTTAGCAAGCACCCTCAAATTCCCTTTGGTTCAATACATCCTTAGACCTAAAAGACAAAGGGTCATCCAAATTGGAAATAAGGTCATTACACAACCTATTAGGTACATTAACCTCTCAAATCCTTGCTTCCAATGCCAAATTCCTAAACATAAGATTAGGGATTGTCCCTTTCTTTCCAAAGTTGATTCCTCAAATAACCCTCCAACGACAAAACCAATTTCACAAAGCCAAAAGGAATCAACTTTTGCTAATGGTCGTGAACTGATTCAAGTGACAAAGAAGGGTAGCGAGACCAAAGCCGCACCCAAGGTTCTAATGAAGGACACAACTAGATCTAGGCTAGCACTCTTAATGCTAGCAAAGCGAAAGACCCCATTAGCTCCTCTCACACTGCTCCACCCCATGGGGGCTATGGCCATAGGGACTTGGTCTCCACTTCCAAGGCCAAATGGACAACCCTCTACTAACACAAATGATGAATGAAAGCACCCGAAAAAATAACCAATGCATTGATGTTTGGGTCAGTGTTGTGAACATCTCAATAATATCCCGATTTTATCTCGAAATCACGATTTTTTGGCCTAGTCGATGTTTGCCTATTTTTAAATATATTTTTATGTTATCTTAATTTTGCCGATGTTGGATGATTTTTACCGATATTTTCCCAATTTTTACGATTTTTTGGTTTTTTAGACCCTTACCAATTTTATATCCCGATGCCGATGTTCGCAACATTGGTTTGGGTTACCTTTGCATTGGAAAAGAGACAATTTGTGCCCTCAAATCCTTATCATGTTTCCAGTGGTAAAAACAATGAGATGGAGACTATTGTTGAAACTTTGCAATGAAATACATATCATGGAATATGTAGGGTATCACTGACTCAGTCAAGAAGACCATGGTTAGAAGAGTTCATTCAATAATTGATTTAAATACATTTTGCCTATAAGAAGTTAAAGTCACAAGGTTCACCGTCATATATTATCTAGAGTTAAGTTATGGGATTGTCTTGTTGAATACCTCTTTAAGGTAGACTGACTCTGTGGAGATTTCAACAATGTAGTCCCAAGATGAAAAATTGGGCACACACCTTATTTGCATGCCACAAAGAGAATGCATAGCCTAGAATGGCCTCATGTCTAGACTTGGCTTGTATGACTCCAACAAATATTAGAGATATGATTCCCAAGAAATACAGTTCACATGGTTAAACTTTAGAGTTGATAATGACCATGTCTTGAAATGGTTGGACAGAAGTTAGAACCATGCTTTCTAAGCATAACATTTTCTTTTTTACTATGAGGATGGACAATATGTAAAAGTGTTGGGGAAGAACACTCTTTCTAATCACCAACACATTAACTTCTCACTCTTGTGGAGTGTAGCAAAAACAAGGATATGTAGGACCTAAAACCTAATAAATGTTTCTCATCTTCGACACCCAACTTATATTCAAGCCATTCTTCAGATCTAGTAATTAACTAAGCCCCAAGGAAAAAATGAGTTGATAGAGTGATGGAATGAGGAGATACGTCAAGTCACGATTTTACTTTGAGGGTTTGATCGATAGCTAGCAATTTTCCAATCCTCTCAAAGGAAAGCAACGAAGGAGAAATTCAAAGAGGTTTCCTACCAACTACTAATAATGTCATTTGATTGTGTCCTTCAAGCTTTAGTGGCCAAACTACGCCAATTTGTGAAGTTGGATGAACTTTGGCAAGCCTAAGGTGCTTAATTCAATCAAGCTTACATTGGTTTAGGACTAGGGATTAGCCTTGTTAGCCAACAAAATGGGTAACCCCATAGGAGAAAACTTTTCTCCTACATTTGACAATCTGTCAGTCAATCAGATAGCCAGTAGTCCCTGACAGCCACCATTAGCTAATGATATGGCTTATATCTCTGCTACTTGCATCAGCCACTTGCATCTCACCCATTTTCCATGAGCACATGGACGAAGGTGGACCTCCACTCAAAAGGTACTTTGATCATTTTGCAATCAGGTGCTTATACTCGTTTGTTTTGGGCATTTAGTATGGATTATGGGGTGATCTGGAAGACTGATAGACTTTGACCATGATCTTGTTCTCTCACCTTACTTCAGGGGGTAATCTTTGATCTTGGTCCAATGGAACCTCCCTTAAGGCCCTATGGGTATAGAAGGGGCACTACTTGGGAAGCCCTGATTGAGATAGTGTAGTTCCATCTTCCCATATATCATACTTAACATCTTCTATCTTACATTACAAGCCTACTACACACCAAAACGGGTAACCCTATATCAGAAAACCTTTATCCTATTCTTGACAACCAATCAGTCAGCCATGCAGCCAGCAACCCCTGACAACCACCACTAGTTGATAATATGCCATATCTCTTTCACTTGCATCAGCCATATGCTTCTCACCCATCCGGCATGAACACATGGACAAAGGTGGGCCTCCACTCAAAAGGTATTTTGGTCATTTTGCAATTGGGTGCTTATGCTTGTTTGTCTTTGGGCATTTGGTATGGATTATGTGGTGATCTGGAAAAATGATGGGCTTTGATCGTGATCTTGTTCTCTCATCTTAAATGGGGGGGTTAATCTTCGATCCTAGTCCAGGGGGACCTCCCCTAATGGCCCAATGGGTATAGGAGGGGCACTACATGGGATGCCCAAATTGAGATAGCATAGTACCATCTTTCCCTATATCATACTTGACACGTTCCATCACACATTACAAGCCCCATTTTCCACCTCCATTCTTCCGGTTCATATGACCATTGGTTCTTTGGGATTTGGCACCCATATGTCCACATACCTGGGTAGGGCCTAACGACTTTGCCCTGGGAGGTTGATGCAACCAAAAGAAACATAAAGAGCATATCATGGCGATAGCAAAACAAAAGAAAGAAAATCAAAATGCAAAGATGGCCAGGGACAAATATTAGCACGTGGGAAAAGTCTAGCATGAGCTCTACCTCACTCATTAGCCAAGATTACTTAGGCCTTCTAGGCTCCACCAATACTATGTCCCAAACTTTTGACCCCATTCAATCACCTTGAGCATTCTCATTAAATATCGTTTAGGTGAGTATTTAAGGAAGCCTTCGTTGTGGTTGAATATCACTAAATAGCAGAAGAAAGGTTGCTAAGGTGATAGTGGCAACCAATCTCTTGTTTGTTGAGAAATCTATAGGGCTGCAATTAGGATGATTTCTCTTAAACTTGATAATTGCTTGTGATATATTTTTATTTTTCTTGATTATTAGCTTCTCTTATTATTATGTTGTTCTTATCATCAAACAACTACCAAAACAAGAAGATCAACAATACACAAGAACACAGGATGTAGGCTGCAAGCCAGGGCAAAAACCTCTCCACTTGAAAGGAAAACCTGCGAACTCTTCTTTTCTTCTAGATTCTTCAAATGACGAATTCTAAGACCTCTAGACCAAGACCAATACCCTTCCACGACCAAGTCAGACCTTCTTGATGATGTGCTTCCTTTGTCCAAGTCAAACCCAGTCAAATCTCTTCCAGTTGCACAACTTCGACCCCTAGCTATAGAATTTCTGCCTCCACTATAGGTCTGAAATTTTCAGCCCCTGCAACAGTTACTGCTTCCACACATGTAAGCAATTTCAGGGCTTCCTTTGACCTTCGCTTGGGTTCCTCCTTCTAGGGCTTGTAGGTAACCTAATTGACCTTCCTTTGACCTTCTTTCTACAATTTCCTCAACTTCGATCTTGCAGCATCAAAACCCTAGCTTTCCTTCTTCACACGTGTGAGAGAGAGAGAGAAATAACCCAAACTTTCATCCTTCGTCCTTCTTCCTTCGTCGCTAGCCTTCTTCCTTCTTCGCTAGCCTTCTTCTGCTTCTCCTTCGCTTAGATGATGAGAAGATGAGTGAGTGTCCATAGGAGGTCTAGTTCCCTCCTATATATAGGTTTCCAAGGAGGACATGCCCTAATGAGGCCGAATTCTTAGCTACCAGGCCGACTTGGTCTTGGAGGGTATTCTGACATTTTTAAATACAAAAATAATTCTTTTTACAAGTTACAATGTGCCTGATGGGGTCTTCTTCATATGACAATGACTCTTTTGACTTCTTGACCCTAGGACAAACCCTAGAAGCACTCAATGGGTGCTTGACCTCTAAATAAAAAGGCCTTGAGCATGAAACCCATGCTACAAAAATAACAATAATAAATTTTCTTTCTCTTTACAATATACAAGAATCAAAAGTACATTTCATATTTATGAAGACCAAACCTAGTTACACATTTCAACATTGTTACCCTAAGGTTTTGTTCTACCTAGTGGGGTTTTGCACTAGGCCTGCTAGACTTTGCAGCGACATTCATAAACGCCCATTCAGAGAGAAAGGCGATTTATCAAGGGATTGATGGCTTGAATATCGAGCAGCATCATCTCTCCAATATGAAATCCTGAGGGTGGAGGGAGTTGGGAGCTCTTTCAGAGGAAGTGTTAGCTTGTCACCCACCAGTTTTGATTGGGAGATGGATCCTAACGAGGAGTTTATCGTCCCACAGCAGCAGCAGCCCAGGAAGACCAGATTAGACAGTATTTTTAAATGATATTGGTCTGCCTTTCGATTACCTGTCTGTATGGCTTTTATAGTTGAGAGTCAAGACTCAAAATCTTATTGTAATATTTACAGACCAGAAGGACTCTTAGGATATGTCAAAAGGTTATGTAGTTATCAGTTGTTGTAAGGATGGCCAATCATATACAGTGTTGAACCCTCAATTTTGTCTAGTTTTTAGAGAGAGCACAGTTCCGAAAAAGGGGACCTGATCATGGAATGCTCTAGTTGTTGTGAGTTTTTACTCTGTGCATCACCTTTGTGGTCATTAAATATAAATAAATAAATCATTTTGCAAGGAAAAAAAATGTTCATGCTCATACATCACAGTCTTCCTCTTTCAAAGAAAGCTTCTCTAGGAAGAGACTAATCGCTGCAACATTGACAATCTTTAACAGCTTGGGACACCCATTACCTTTCTTATTTATTGAAAAGTTGTACCACACCATCAATACATCAATGTCGGTTCATATTTTGGTGTGATTTCAACTGGAGTAACTTGCTACTAGGCAACTCAGTGAATTCTTGGCAGTTTCCTCTTCAACTAATTATATCTTTAACTTGTCATAGCATATCTGATTAAAGGTCCATTTATAAGAGGGATATTTGGGTACAGGAGTTACATCCTTATAGGAAAAATACAACAATGTTTTATGCAAAGCCAACATATTAACAATTATAATCATATATTGCTTAAAACTATCTTTGCTGTTTTACACAAACCTATTTTACAGGATCTCAATGTACAGCTCAAGGAGAGTCAGGGTTAACTGAAGCACACCTGTTGCAGAACGATAATTGAATGCTCATGAACAGAGTGAAAGGAGCATCAATAGTAGACAAATGAAACAGCTACTATTTAGATCAGGGATAAAAGCAAAACATACCTCCGGAACAATCCTGTTCAAGGCATCTTCCATGTCAAGTGGAACATCACTACTTGCATTCTCATTTATAGTCAAGCTGGCTGAAGTATGTAGAACTGGAAATGGGAACAGAAAAAAGATATGAATTTTGTAGGGAATAATGTCAATTCAGACACCCTACAACATTACCAAGGTATGTAATGGCATATCTGCTAGAAGAATAAATCATTTTTTTAGTGTATCATACAACTTTGACACAGAACTGAAGAACATTCTAACATTATTAGTCTTTAACTTCCAACATGTTATCTTAGAAGCAAATGAAAGTACAATAGAATATAACTGATCATGATGCGACGAGTGAATATAGTTCCATCCAGGAAATTTACGTAAGTGAGGTTCTACTTTCTTAGTTGTGAGTTAAGGGCACTGATTTTGAATCCATTCTTACTGAACAAGTTTGCGAGACCCACTTCAAATTGTCTTATTTCTGGAACCGCTTCATATATATACCGGGTTATTATATGGCAACCCCTGGAACACAGACATAAAATCATTTGGTGCTGTCTTGTGGCTAAAAACTGTATTAAAAGAAAAATCTAATATTCATCAGAAGACACCGTAAAAAGTAAAAATGGATATGCACTCAGACTTTATCTATTTTATTCTAACATTATTGCAAATTGCAAAATGATCGTTCTATCTTTTGGACATGGCATGCAACAGTGAAAACATGATAATAACAGTTATCATATCAGGCATCACCTTTTAAATGGAGGAAGTGAAAAGGTCTTTTGCATCCATTCTGTTGAAACTGCTACAGGGGGAAAGAAATTATTGTGTTAGATAAAACAAAAATGGCCTGCTTCAATATTAAACTTGTTCAACAGGCTTACATGCAAGGTCAATAAATGTCAGGACAATCTATAAACTGACGAAGCATTGGGAAGGACTAAAGACAGCAGTAATAGTATACATCTAAACGAGGAGCTTCACATAATGGTCACTCGTCTTCTTCTACAAGATTTCACAAAGAATTCATAAGCCAGGCATATTTAAAACTATGAAAAGCTTCCATGTACTGCCAACTTGGGCTTAGAATGCATACCCATGTTAAGAGTTGATTCACATGTGACTTTCAGGCTGCCTTTATAGCTCCTTCGATTCATGTTCTGAAAATATTTTAACCCAAGCTCATTAAAGAAAATACATAGTGTAAAAGTGGTCAAGAAAAGTCATGGATATTACCCACCAATAGGTGTAAAATGTAAAAAACCTCATCTATCAAAATAGGACACTTTGGCATTGAGAGAAAAATGCACCTTTGGAACAAATCACTTGGTTAATAAAGCAAAAAGTCTCCAATAAGCTAGATCAAAGACTAGTCCTAAAATTCAAATACGTCTTTAAATATTAACATCAAAACTTTGAAGTGAAAATACAAAATTACGGTGGAATGATCTATCTTACAGCAGGTAAAAAGGTGTTTCCACAATATTATCATGCAGCAGAAATTGCCATGTAATGAAGTCATGTTACACATTGTAAAGAGTCTACCTTATCTATGTAAAGTCATCCTCCAAGACCTTGTCACTAGCCCTCTTCAAGTTCGCCTACAACAAATGAAGAAACCTAGAAGATCATGTCAGCTCTCCCTCGAGTAATCATGTCGGCCTAAAGGACATGAGGTAACTTGTATATATAGAAGCACTCGGCTTCATTTAGTGACAAGCAATTCGGTGAAGAAGAGCCTACAGTCATAAGTGTGAAGAGGGACTAGAAAAGAGAAGCGAAGGATAAAAGAAGGAGAGCGAAGGAAGGGATACTTCTGGGAAGTCTGATTTGGGCTTATATACTCTCCCACGTGCGAAGGTAGCAGATCCGAGGGCATATAGAGAAGGTCGAAGAACTTGTTGCTGCACTAAGGTGACCTTGTTTGGGTAAAGGATCTCGCAAGAGGAAGCCAGGTAGAAGTGCTATAGGTCTCTCTCTCTTGAAGAGAATAATCAAGGAGCGAAGAGTGTTCTAGGGTTTCTGGAATAGGTTTAACCTGAGAGACTGAGATCTTCTAGGAAAGCTGAGAAGAGCAGTGTGGAAGAGAAGAGACTGAGATTCTCCCGAAAGCCGAGAAGAGCAGCTCGAGACTCTAGAAGGAAGCCGAGAAAGGGAAGAGGAAGAACATCAAGAAGACTAGTGACTTGGTCTTGTGAGGACTCTAGTGTCAACGGTCTTTGTCATAGTCTTGGTATTCATCAATTGAAGATATATAAGAAGAATTTCTGATTGGGTTTTCCCCTCAAAGATTGAGAGGTTTTGGCCCCGGCTGACAAGCCTACATACTGTGTCACTTGTCTTTTATTGTTTATTTGGTAATTGTCTTGATGAGAAGAACACAATAATAACATAAAAAACAAAAAAAAAATCATAATCCAAGAAGTAGAAGTATATCACAAGCAATTATCAAGAAGAGAAATCTCCTAACTAATGATGCCCTAGATTTCTCAACAGTTGGTTGGGCCTTGGATTTCTCATTTGATTTGAT
Organism: Pinus taeda; assembly: GCA_000404065.3. Lineage (NCBI taxonomy): Eukaryota > Viridiplantae > Streptophyta > Pinopsida > Pinales > Pinaceae > Pinus > Pinus taeda. Next base: position 412,831 of record APFE030299554.1, read on the forward strand.
TCTATAAGAAAAGAAGAATTTTTTGGGTTTTCCCCTTGGAGGGGTTTTTCCCTAGCTTGGAGCCTACATCTTGTGTTCATTGTCTATTTGTGATATTCATTTTTTATGGTTTTGGTAATTGTTTGATGAAAAGAACATAATAAAGTAATAAGAAGCCAACATAACTTCACAAGCAATTATCAAGTAAAGAGAAATCACCCTAACTGTTGCCCCTATTGATTTCTCAACACCCACATGGCTAGCCCCTTTTCCATGAGTAATAGGGGCTGACATGGCATCCTCTTGAATTATGGTGGTAAATCACAATAGATAAACTTCTAGGAGGCATAACTTTCACATCTAAAACATGATTGACATGATTCTTGCACTGCTATAGAGGTCTTTGAGTGTAGAACAGCATGTTGGGGTCCAATGCTTAAGTGGAAAAATTTTACACCCAAAAAAACATTGTTTAAGGCCTCAAACAAGACCTAAAAGGTTTCAGGCCCCAATTCTCCAAACTGGTTCTCACCAATAAAACAACTCCTGTAAGTTGATTCCTTTAAATTTTCCACTCTAAAAGCATCGAAATAGATGACAAGTTATAGAGTGAGCAAATCCAACTTAGTATTACACCTCAATTTCACTTCAAAGTACTTCATTTTCTTCACGAAATTTTTTCTAGTGTCTAAGCCAATCTCGTGAATATTTTGAGATGAAGTCAAAGCCTAATGTTCCATGAGCAGTTGTGCCATCATGATGATTTGTATTATCTACCATGATCTACCAAAAGTGTAACCATTATATCTTTGTGTATTATACTAGACCATGCTAATAGATCTATGTAAATTATTTTTTCATCTAGGTAGTCTCTCTAGAGTCTAGATCCTTACGGTTTGTCATGGCCCTATTGCCCCCTCATATGGCACGACGATTATTTTTACAATATTCATTAAATGGCAAGATTTTCAAGATAACATACAAGGTTGTTGATAGACTTGGGATACATAATCCACCATTCTTTGCTCATAAATGATTATCTTGCTTGATGATTTATGAGCCACCCTCTTGGTATTTTTTTCGATTATGGGGCTTGTTACCTCATCATGGTGTTGCATGAAGGTGTTTCTAGCCCCCAAGGGTTCTATGCTAGTAGTGTGGGATGAGAATCAGCTTATGTGGTGGTCCCCGATTCTCTCTTCATGGTTGCATGTCTTTGTTGATGTAGATTTTGGGGTTAGAAGTTTATGGTCTTGATACTTTGATTGAGTTATGCAATGCTCCTTGGCCCTATGGTGTATCATTAATGGATGAAGTTGTTCGTGGTTAGCCTAGCCTAGCAGTCATGCGTCTCATGGTTTCTTTTATTTTGATGTTGGCTAGGGAGCACCACTTCTATTTCATGATATGAGACCTTTGCCATACATGTGTGGGAACTTTTATAATGTGAGCCACTTTATTCATGATAGAGGAGCCATTCACCATATCAGCTCAAGTTTTTACATACCATGAGGACACACTTGACAAAATGCTTTAATTAAAGGATATATGCAATCTTAGATCTGTTACCCACCACCTGTGAGTAGCGTATATAGGAGAAAAACTTTCTCCTAGATGGTCCTCAGTGGGTAGCCAGTAGCCCCTTGCAGCAACCAGATAGCTCGATGTGCCACTGTCTCCGCCACCTAAGCCAACCATGTGGTCCCTCGCCCACTTGTTATTATTGTATGTTTGAAGGTGCGCCTCCCGACCCCAAAGGTATAGCTTTTCATTGGTATAGTCGAGTAATTTTCCTTGCTTGTCATGGGCACTTTTGGGCATGGATTGGTAGGGGGATTCGACGGAAAGAGTGGGTTTGGTTTGCACTCTTGTCTCCATTGCCCGATTTCATAGTTAACCTTGTACCCTAGTCCTGTGAGATCTCCTTTATTGGCCATTAGCTTTAGGGTTTCCACTACATGGGAAATCCCAATTTTGGTTGTGTGGTCCCGCTTCTCGTTACTATCTACATCACACCCCCCTTCCACTCATTTTAGCCCCATTCATCTATTTTCCCATCCAGGTCCACATAGGGATAGCCTCCTCCTCCCCTTGTCCACACCTTGGGTCGGGCCTAGAACGATGCCCAGAGGTTGATGCAGCTAAAAAGAAAAGAAAAAGCATAATTTGGCCACTCTCAATAGGAAATGTACCACAAAATGAAAAAGATGGTCAAGACATACAAATTTAGCACATGGGCAAAAGCCAAACATGAACTCTACCCCTTATCCATGGCCATCACCCTAGTTCCTATGGGCCTAAAAGAGCCCCCTCCATCATTAAGGAACCCATGATTGTCCCAACCCCTAGTGTGCAATGAACTACCTCACCTTAAGGGGGGTATCCACTACTATATATTACACAACATGCTCTCATCCCTTGGAGCCCCGAGCAGTTATGAAGAAAAATCAATCGAAGGCAAAAGGCATATGAAGAATGGTGGAAAAACAAAGATCAGGGTAACTCATGTACAACAATTTGCTCCCTCCTACACTCATATACCGAAGTGTGGGCTTCCCTTATTATAGCTACCCTTGTACCATGATATTTGGTCTGGATTATTCCCCTGATACCCACTCCCCTCCATTACTATATTATTTACCACCTATCATTTGAGGGATGTACCATGAACATGTCACCCCATTTAGAGGTCGAAACCACCTAATAGGGTCCTTGATTAACCCCATATTGATCTGAAAATGAGATCTTAAACAATTATTAAGGTATTGCAGACTCATGTGCATGGATTTGCCTATGTTACTTTGTGCAATGGATCGATAAGATTGCAAAATACATAGACAATGAAGCAGTTAAAGAATCATAATAGACAACACATATAAACACAGCAAGTTTAATATGGAGTTCACCCAACACTCCTGGGCTACGTCTCCTGGTCCAGCCTTCAGTGGTGACCTCTCTATTATGTCTTTGAAAACAAAGTTTTACAGAAGTGAGCTCAATGTGAGTCTCACACAACAAATACAAAACAACAAGGCTTTACTTGGATCCCCCAAGTCTTTCTGAGTACAAAGACTCTCCTCACTGACTCTCTGTCTTTGTTTGCTCTCTGTCTCAGCACTGCTTGTCTCTGTTTCTGGCAGTCTGTGGCTTTAAAGCCAATCTGCGCTATCCGTTTGTTTCCTCTTCTCGGGCTCTCTGGCTCCCCGGCCTTTGTCCGCTCAAATCCCCCTTCTGAGCATCAGCAATCATAGCATAATGTCTTCAGGGGAGGTGGCCACCTGTTCTGCAACGAACGAGTCCATTTGGCCTTTGAAATCCCTAAAATAACCATTCTTTGTTTACACAGAGAAATACATTCAAACACGGGAAAAAAAATCTGCCAAAACACTATTCATCAGACTTCACATATTAATAAATCTGAACTATATTCCTATCAGGTCCACTTCTAATCGCTTATCGCATGTCGTGAATGCTCGTTCCATGGTTTCCCTTTGTATTTTTACAATACATTAAAACATTGCAAAATCCCACAAAACGGCCCATATCGGACTTGAAACAATATATATTTTTCATTCACAAACCCTTTCCGGTCCAGTTTTCATCGCAACGGCGCTTCCCTTCGTATTTCGTTTAATAAACGAAATACGCAAAATACATAGAAATCTGTCGTTTGATGGATCTTAAATTTTATGGAATATCGTTTATAGCTCTATCAGGTCCGACTATCGCATCGCGCATATATAATTGTATATATATATATATATATATATTATATATATATAGCCCCACTCTCTGTGTGGCTCCAATGGGATTTTGCGATGCGATTCACTCAATCGCATCTCGCATGAGACCGAACCATTGTAAGGCGCTTCGTTGTAATCTGCCAATGCGGATATGGGGGTTAACGTGGGCCATCGATCTGCGCACTTGATCGACGGTCCTCATTGACCCCACTGATCGCTATCGCAACATTATGTGACCGCCTCCGATAGCCTCCGCCGATTTGCAATATGCCGATCGGATCTGGACCGTTGATCGGCCAGATCCAACGACTCCTATGTGTTGCTCCTTTGACCGTCGATAAGCCTGTTTTTCCATTGTTTCTTGTGTTTTCATTTGCCGATAGTGTTTTCCACCTGTTCTAAGAGTTCATCCTTTTGCGATTGTTTTGATTTTTGAAGACTTAGAGGATTTCTAGGATCCATTTGGATCACGCCTTCCCACTAAAAAAGCTTTTGGACCACCAAAAGTTGGTTTTCAAGCATCGATCAAGTGAGGATACAGCTTCCTCACTTGTCCAATTTCCATCCATCGTGCACTGCTTTGTTTTGAACCTTTGAGTCCAATTCTGAGGTACTCAATATCCCCTCTGCACATAGTTCTCACCTTCCTGTCCAGAATTGTGCCTTCTTGCAACTCATTGAGATATTCAGGCAACAGATCATCAATAGAAGGCAATTGACTTTGCTCTTCAGGATCTTCAATTAAAGAAGGTTCAAACAGTCCCAAGTTTTCTACATTAACCACTGAATAGATGTGCATGTAAGCTGGCAAATCAAGGCGAAAAGCGTTCTCACCAATTTTCTCAAGTATCCTGAAAGGCCCATACCTTATTGGCTTTAGCTTCTTTCCCTCACCTTACATTCTGTCTTTGCTGATGTACAGCGAAACTTGATCACCAACTTGGAAGCTATGTTCAATTTGGTGCTTATCATGCCTTGCCTAGTACTTGGCTTGGCTCTGTTCCAACTGTTCCTGCACTGCCTGGTGAATTTCTTGGATATATTCAATGAACTTGGTTGCTTTGTCCACATCATTGTCCATCAACTGCTACGTCTTTACTAAAGACAAAATCCAAGGGAGACTTTGGTGTAAAACCAAAACAAGTCTCAAAAGGAGATCTTTGTGTAGAAGAATGTTTAGCACGGTTGTAAGCATGTTGCACATAACACAAATGTTCATCCCAAAGCTTGGGATGTTTGCTGCAATAGCCCCTGAGCAACTGGATCACTGTCCTGTTAACCACCTCTGTTTGGTCATCTGTTTGTGGATGAAAGGCTATGCTCTTCTTCAGTCTAGTGTCCATTAATTCCCACAGACTTGACCAAAACTTCCCAACAAATCGCAAATCTCGATCAAATACAATGGGATTGGGTAACCCAAAATGAACCCAAACATGCTGAAAGAACAACTTCATTGTTTTTCAGTTGTAATCTACTTGTTACAAGGTATTAAAATACACATTTTGCTAAACATGTCCACAATAACATATAAATAGTCATGACCTTTTCTAGATTTTGGCAATCCTCCAACAAAGTCCATGGAAACACTTTCCCAAGGATGAGAAGGAATTGGAAGTGGAGTGTACAAGCCTAATTTTCTATTGTTGGGCTTGCTTTTAGCACACGTGGTACACCCTTTAATATATCTGGAAATTATTTCATGCATTCTAGGCCAATAGCAGAATCTTTGCAGCTATGCAATTGTTTAACTTACACCAAAATGACCTGATATAAGAGAAGTATGTGCTTCCCGAATTATGTTAACTCTTTCAGTTTGTGGAATGCATAGCTTTCCCAAATGATACAAGAGTTGGTCCTTAACATAACAATCCAATTCTTCTACTTGTTTGCCATGACTTAAAGTTGCATATACATCTTTAAAATCTACATCTTGAGCATATTGTTCAATGTAGCTTTCATGCAATACTGAGTTATGCTTAAGTATAGTAGATGCATTTATGATTGGTCTGGACAACATATCTGCAACTTTATTATGTATGCCTTTCTTATATAGGATGACAACATGAAACTGCAATAGAAAACCCATCCACCTATAGTGCCATTGCTGCAATTTAATTTGTGAGTGCAAATACTGAAGTGGTTGATTATCAGTTTGTATAATTGTTTCTTTGCCCAATAGGTAATGTTTCCACTTTTTCACACTCTCCAATAATGCATACAATTCTTTATCATATGTGGGATAATTAACTACTACAGAATTAAATGTCTCAGAATGATAGCATATGGGTTTACCATGTTGCATCAACACTGCTCCCATGGCATAGTCACTGGCATTTGTTTCAATCTCAAATGGTCTTTGAAGATCTGGCAATGCTAGTACTAGTGTTGTACTATTTTTTTCTTTCAAGGTGTCGAAGGCTTTCTGCTGTTTGCCTCCCCACTGAAACACCTTATTCAATCATGTTAAAGCATGTAAGGGAGTTGCAATCAAGGAAAAGTTAACAATAAACTTCCTCCAATATTGTGTTGCTCCTAGGAAGCTTCTAACTTCTGTAGCAGATTTGGGTTTAGCCAGTTTACAATGATTTCGACCTTAGAGGGATCTATCTTCAATTCACCACCCCCTACAATATGACCCAAATAATTTAAAGATGTTTTGCCAAATTCACATTTTGATAATTTAACATAGAGATTTTCTATTTTCAAAACATCTAGAGACTACTTTACATGCTTCAAATGTTCTTCCCATGTTTTACTGAAAACAAGAATGTCATCTAAATATACAATTACAAAATCATCAATAAAAGCCCTAAGTACATCATTCATAACTCTCATGAAAGTGGCAGGAGCATTAGTTAAGCCAAAAGGCATAACTAACCATTCATACAGCCCTTGCTTTGTTTTGAAAGCAGTGTTCCATGCATCTTGTTCTGCTACTCTGACCTGATGATAGCCACTACGCAAGTCCAACTTGGCAAAGTAAACTGCTTCTTTTAGCTGATCCAATAGATCATCAATGCGAGGAAGGGGATAACGATTCTTGATCGTTATTTTATTCAGTGCTTTGTAGTCAATGCACATCCTCCACGAACCATCTTTCATTCTCACCAACACAGTTGGAGATCCGCATGGTGATGTGCTGGGTCTTATGAACCCTTTCTCGAGCAGCTCCTGTACCTGCTTCTTGATCTCTGCATTCTCTAAAGCAGATAACTTGTACATTCCGATGTTAGGCAATGGAGCATCTTGCTACAAATGAATATCATGTACAATTTCCCTTTTGGGTGGCAGACCTTTAGGTTCTTGAAATAGGATATCATATTCTGAAAGAACTTTTTCTAAATCAACTTTCTATTTAGCATCACAGCCTTCAAATACATTGGTTTTATCAGGGTTCTTTTCCTTTACAACCATTAGTAAAAATTGTTTGCATGAATTTACGATTCTTTTCATCTGCCCTAAGTTAATGAGAGTGTAATTATTTTTGAGCTGATGAGCTCTTACAATATATTTTATTCCATCTTTTGTGAGTTGATACTTATTTTCAGTTCTATAGAAAATGGCTTTTCTATCATACAAGTAAGGACTTCCTAAAACAATACCACATATATCCAAGGGAACTATATCTAACTCAACCTCATCTACAATTGTTGACCCAAATGCAAACCTAAGTTTACATTGTCTAGTCACTTGTAGCTTTGCTTTATCACATACCCAACCTAATGGATATGGTTTCTTGTGAGGTGTGGTTAGTAATCCCAACTTCTTTACAATTGCTTCAAAAATCAAGTTTACTCGTGAACCACTATCAAATAAAGTATCAATCTTTTGGTGCTTGGAAATAACTCTAATATGAAAAAGCTCATGCCTTTTCCTCTCATTTTCTTCATTATCAATAGATTGTCCAGAATTACTAGTAGATGCTTCAAATTTTTACCTTTAATACCTGTGGCTGTGATTGTTGTTTCATCACCTGAGTCTAACCCCAAACCTTTCTGAATAATAGTAGCAGTCTTCTTCTTTTTGCCATCGAACTTCTTGGGTTTCAGCTCCGGATGCAAAGACCAACAGTGTTCGTCATCATGTCCAACCTTCTTGCAGTGAGTGCATGAAGGTTTGTCTTTCTGTACAGCGTTTGCCTTCCTCTCTTTCCATTTTTGCTTCCTCTTTTCCTTGTTTTTGCTTGCGGTGGGTTTTGATGATCCCCCAATCTTAGGGTTCACATTCTTGCCTCTAGCCTCTAGATGTGTAGCCTGAACGGATACCTCATCTATGCTAGTGGGGTTAAATATGAGAATGGTGTGCTTCGAATAGCTATGCAGACCATCTATATACTTTAACAAAGTTTCAGGTCAGTCTAGAGATATGCCTAGAATTAAAGCACTTTTTCTAAATTCCTGGGTATAGCTTTGTACACTTTGCCCCTTTAATTGGCAAAGAGTTTGCGAACTCATTATCGCTTGTTGCATATAAGCTAGTGGATAGAACTTTTTTTGAAGCGCAGAAACAAATTCGCTCCAGGTAGAAAGAATTTTACCATGCTTTTTCAAATCAACTTGGGTTTCGCCTTCCCACCACACCAGGGTAGTTCCTCTAAGGCAAAGGCTAGCCAGCTAAATCTTACTCCTTTTTGAATCAATGTTCTGCACCTTGCAATACACATCAATCTGTCTAATCCAGTTATCTGGCTTTTCAGCATTTAATTCTCCATCATAGACTGGCAAATCAAATTTTACATATAATTTAATCAAAGATGTTTTCTTCTTTTTATTTTCAAGGGTAGAAGGAGGTGTTGATGGAGGAGGCTTTTCTCCTTTCCCTTTGCCTTTTGAATGGGCAAATTGAAGAGGTTCCTCTTCTCGTTTGCTTCGTTCGGGTGTTGAAGTGCTTGCACCTCGATCCTTCTTAAATTCCCGATACATTTCTTCCACCATGGCTCTCATGGTCATGAAACTGTCCATGAACTGAGAGTCTGATTCCAAGGGAATTTCTTTTGCCATTTTCCTCCTAGGGTAGACTCTTCCAATTTTTGGGTTAGCCTCAACCAGTTTTCCTTCTCCTAATTTGAGCTTTGACCTAGTTAGCATTCAACAATCCAGCACAAGCTTGTCTAACCTTAGCAAACCTAAAGCTCTGATACCACTTGATCTTGAAATGAGATCTTAGACAATTATTAAGGTATTATTGACTCATGTGCATGGATTTGCCTTTGTTACTTTGTGCAATGGATCGATAAGATTGCAAAATACATAGACAATGAAGCAGTTAAAGAACATAATAGACAAACACACATAAACACAACAACTTTAATAAGGAGTTCACCCAACACTCCTGGGCTACGTCTCCTGGTCCAGCCTTCAGTGGTGACTTCTTTATTATGTCTTCAGAAGCAGAGTTTTTAGAAAATTTGAGCTGAATTTGAGTCTCACACAACAGATACAAAACAACAAGGCTTTACTTGGATCCCCCAAGTCTTTGTGAGTACACAGACTCTCCTCACTGACTCTGTCTCTATTTTCTCTCTGTCTCAACACTGCTTCCAATACTGCCTATCATTGTTTCTGTCAGTTTGTGGCTTTATAGCCAATCGGCGTTGTCTGTTTGTTTCTCCTTCTCGGGCTCTCTGGCTTCCCGGCCTCTATCCACTCAGATCCCCCTCTGAGCATTAGTAATCATTGCTAAACGCTTTCAGGGATGGTGGCCCCCTGTTCTGTAACGGAATGGGTCATCGGGCCTTTGAAATCCCCAGAAACAACGTTCTTTATATTCATAGAGAAATACACTAAAAACTGTGAAAAATCGCCAAACTTTCGTTTATCATATTTGAAATGTTATCAATTCTGCCTTATAACTCCTATTGGGTCCGCCTTTTAATCGTATCGCATCTCCACCATTGATCTGGGAGATCTGGATCCAACGGCTGTGGTTCATTTAGGGCGGCTCTTTCGTACGAGAGTTAACTGCCCGATAAGTGTGGTTTTCTCTCTCCTTAGCCTGGACACGTGGCAGCCAGTGTATGGGATCGGGCGGAGCCCGACCCAAACCACTTACTACCTTTGGCCCACCCGAAATCCCGCTTGTATCGTGATTTCCCTTTTATATTTAAAATACATTAAAATATGAAATCCCGTTCATATCGAACTTGAAACAATATATATTTGCATTAATGAACCCTTTCAGGTCCGGTTTCATCGCATCGGGCGCATTTCCTTTGTAATCCATTCATTTGGCGGAAATGCGAAATACAAAGGAAATTGCCACTTTCCGGATTTCAAAATATATAGAATATCGTCTATAACTCCATCGGGTCCGGTTATCGCAAGCCACATGTATATCGGTCCCGCTCCATTGTAATGTGCCGACGCGATATTGCGATGCGTTTGATCACAATCACATATCACACATACCCTGGGCCGTTGTAAGCGCTCCTTTGTATTTGCTGATTGTGATACTGCGATGCAACTTGGGCCATCAATCTACGTGCTTGATCGATGGTCCTCGTTGACTTCGTTGATCGCTATCACAAGTAGATCGATGGTCCTCGTTGACTTCGCTGATCGCTATCACAAGTTCCATATGGTGTGCTCTGATTGCCTTCGTCTGCCACCGCCGATTGCGATTTGCCAATCGGATCTGGACCGTTGATCGGCTAGATCCGACGACTCTAATACAAAGTTGTTTTAAGCCTCCAATAAGCCTGTTTTCACTATTTTCTCCATGTTTTTGCCTCCCGATAATGTAATCCGACTTTTTAACAGGTTCTTCTTTTGCGATAGTTTTGAATGTTTGAAGACTTGGAGGGTTTTCTAGGATCCATTTGGATCAATTACCTACTTGTGTTCTTCATTTTAACAAGTTATTTTCATAAATATTCAGAAAATATTAATGCAAATACACTGCAGCCTACACCACTATACAGATCAAGTACTAAAATTAAATGAGATAACCACACAAAGGACACACTTATTTTTGGACTAAACGTCCTTGGAAAAACCCAATGTGGGAAAATCGATGCAACAACTTTGAGGGTTTTCTATTATCAAGTAGTAGTTCTGAATACAAATGTTGGTTGCCCTCCCAACAAACCAGTGACAGAGAAATACAATGACGGAAAACCTAAGTGAGTTTTACCTCACTTCACCCGGCAAATTTTGGCTGATCTGACAACAATACTGGCTAGCCCCGGCTACAACTGCGCGGCCCTTTTGCAGTAACTGCGTGGGCTTGCGTGGAGCTCTCTAAGGCTCTGCGTCAGCTTTCTCGACTATTCCGATAGTTCATGGCAGTTCCAGCTCTCTGTGTGGAAGGTAGCTTTCTCCCTCTGCGCTGGCCCTTCTGGTTCTGCATCAAGGCTGCATGGGCCTAGACTGGCCCAACGTCAACTCTCTTGGCTACTGCATTGCCTCCACACGCTTATCTCTGCTTCTCTCTTTGTATTCTTGAACTATCCCTGCCCCTCAGCAGCAAAATCTCCTCAATCAATTTTCCGGCTAAGAACTTCTCACCTTAGAAAATCAATTTCCTCAATCTCTCTTGTGTGTGTTCTCCAACTGACCCCAAACCTTCCTTTATACTTTTCTTGTTGAGAAATCAATGACCTTGATCTAATCTCTAATCAACGGCTAAGATTAAATTAGACTTGATCCTCGTCTCTTAAAAGCTTCTCACCCATATTTTCATTAATACCCATTAATATTTTAATTTACCTAAGTTTAAACTTAGGAACCTCATTAAAAATATTAATTATTTTAATAAAATACAATCCGGGTGGAATTTCACCAAACGATTTCTGAGTCTTGGAGATCTCATGTGTTCTAGCCCCTCAAAATTTTGGAGCTAGAGCACATCCAATGCTACCCAAAAATCAACAATATTCTTCAAAATGAAAAGGGTGAATGCACTGCAAAATTGGAGGAGTTCAGGGCATCATGGGCACAGATGGGATGCATTGTGATGTCAGATGGTTGAACTCTTCAAAAAGGTAGAACCCTTATTAACTTCTTGGTTAATTGTCCCAACGGGACAATGTTTATGAAAACTATTGATGCATCTGCACATACCAAAGATGCACGATTATTACGTGATTTGTTGGACGTGTTCATTTAGGAGGTGGGTCCACAACATGTTGTCCAGGTCATAACAGACAACGTTGCAAATTATGTTGTTGTTGGAAGGATGCTTATGGAGAGGCATCCTAACTTATTTTGGGCACTTTGTGTTGCACACTACATTGATTTGATGTTGGAAGAAATAAGAAAAATTCATTTTGTCAGGGATATTGTTGAATCATCAAAAAACATTACAAAATTTATATATAATCATGCATTTGTGCTTTATTTGATGAGAAGATTCACCAATAACAAGGAGTTGGTGCGCTTTGCTATTATACGGTTTGCCACTAGCTTCATATCTCTTCAACCTCTCTTGAATTCTGTGTGGGATGTGACGAGAATGTTTATTTCATAGGAGTGGCGTGTTTGGTCATTTAGCTGCCAACCAGAGGGAGAGGCCATATGCAGACGAGTTTCATACCATGAAAACTTATGGGCGAGTGTGCAAGAGGTGTGTAGCATTACTAAACTTTGGTAAAAGTTATTCGATTAGTTGATGGAGACAAGCCCGCAATGGGCTACTTGGATGAAGCCATGGATAGGGCCAAAGAATCCATTCACAACCATTATGATGATAGGGGGAATGAGGTGTTTGAGAAACAACTTGATATGGGGAGTGATTGATGAACAATGGAACAATACACTCCATCGTCCCATTCATGTTGCAGGGATCTCCCTGCACCCCACATTTTCTTACTTCTGTGTTTTCATATTTGTTGTTGAGGTCATGGATGGATTCTTCACTCGTGTTTAGAAGATGGTGTCATCTCCAGCAGAACGTGCAGAAATTTCTAAAGAAATGGAGATATACAGGATGGCAAGTGGCACATTTAGCTTTGACATGGCTATCCATGATAGAACAACCAAAATGCAAAGTAAGCTTTAGTTTGTTTCAATTTTCAAATTTCATTATCTCTTCAAGTTCATACTTTGCTTCAACTTTCAAATTTCAATTTTTTTCTTATGTTTCTCTTATTTGTTGTGGATGCGCACGGAGAAGCTATGGTGGTAGAGTACCCAATCTCCAAAAGCTTGCCATTCAAGTGCTCAACCAAACATGTAGCTCCTCCGGATGCGAGTGCAACTGGATTGTATTTGAAAAATTACACAAGAAGCACAATAGGTTAAAATTTTCCAATTTTTTTTTAAATTCATTAAATAATAAAAATTATAATTGATTATTTTTATAATTATTAATTTATAATTTATGACCCTCGTACAGGTTGGAGTCCCAATGCCTTAACGACATGGTCCATTGTTGAGATTGGTAACTTGGGAGGTACTCCAAGCCCTAGGGTTCAAGGTTTGGAGGAAGAAGCGCCACAAAAGTGGTTTGTGGGCTTAGAACCCAAGGTGTGGGCTTTGCACTCAAGCTTGTGGGTGTGAAACCACAAGGAGATTTTGACATGTGACCTTTGGAGATGATACAGGACCCTAAAAGGATCTAGGGGACGCGAAAATCATGGAAAAAGGACATGTAGAAATAAAGTTATTAATTTATTTTGTATGTTGGTTGGGTTTGTGGCACATAAGTCAGGTCGACTGTGTAATAGTGTGCCCCAATGACAATTTGTTGACCCCAAAGGTTAATATATAAATAGAAGAGGACGTGGAGGCTTAGAAGCACATCCAAAGTGCATCTATTCATAGCAACACATCAATTTGAGGCAGTCGTAGCTAAGGAGACAAGGCGGAGGGCGAAAAGAAGGGTTATTTTTGTTTTTTACAAGGCCAAGTAGTTGCAGGAGGGCAATCGCATGGTTAGAGGATAAATCTGGGTGGTTTATAAGGCTGGTTATGCATGGTTAAAGGTGTTTCTTCTCTGTTTTGGGCATGCCACGTACTTTGAAGTATTGCAGAAGGACCACAATCCATTTTTGGGGTAGTTGGAGGGGATGGAAGGCTAGTTTTCCATAGTAGATCCAAGCATACATGCAGCATGTGGGAGAAGGAGGTTAACGAGGGAAGGCCGCAGACATCTAGTGGGTTGTTGGAGCAGAATTGGAGGATTAAACAAATTTGTGTTGATGCCCTAACCTGTGGATGAAAGCTACAATAATATGCACAGGTTCTAAGGTATGTGTTTGATGTGTTAAAGTTGATTTGATGCTAGTGGATGGTGTCCAGTGTGGACATATTTGAAGGACACTTGTGGCCTGTTGGAGGGTAGCGAGAAAGTGATCGTTGTGGGCCCTAAGTGCAGAACTAGGAAGGACACTAGGTTTGCTAGGAGTGGCAGAATTGATGAGCTCATTGATTGATCTTTAAAGGACTAAAGGAGGAGTTCATAGAGGAGCAGTTTGTAGCCCAAGTTCATTGTTGGAGAAGGGATTCTAGCAGTGATAGGTGGCAACCCTCCTACCTCATGTTTGTCTTCATTGAAGCAACGCAAGAAGATAATAGTGGGAAGAAGTCCCTAGGTAGCTGAGGAGCAGCAGTGGGCAAGAAGTGTCAAAGTGTTGTGTCCTTGAAGGACTAAGGAGCAACTAGTGAGCGTGAAGACCCTATGTGTTTGTTGTAGATGGACTTATGGTTAGCTAGAGGGCAGATCAGAGGTTTGCGTTTGGTGGCCTAAAGGAGTTGGTATATTGATAGAGGCGGGAGCTACATAACAAAAGCGAAGGACACGGAATGTGTTCAGGGTACGACAAGAGGAGTTGTGATCATCGACTACATCAGCTAGATCGTCATAGTATATTTTTCTTGTATTCTTGTACTAGTGGATGTATGAGGGCCATTATCCCTGATACGAGGGCCCTAGACTATTGTATTATCAGTTTGATTAATATAACAAAGTTGTGTTTTGTAAAAAGTTGTCTATATTTTGTGCACTAGTAAATTTACTGTTGTATATTTTTCCACTGCACAAAGTGGTTTGTTGTGATACTTGGATTGGTAGCGTTAGTGATTGTAAGATTCTAACCTAGACTCCAGTATTGTGGACAAGCAACATGGTATCAGAGCTACTTTGAAGGGCTAGTGAATCAAAGTGTGCACAACAAAGTATAGCTTAAGAGGTAGTTGGTCACATTGTTGTTGAAGGGCTCACAACAATGTCGAAGTTGCAGGTTGGTCTCTGATATGAGGACAGGTTGGAAGGGATGTCCAACTATAGTCCATGGAAGGAACAGATCAAGTTGGTTCTAATGGTGAACAAGATTTGGGACTTTGCCGAGAAAGCAATCAAGAAGCCAACAGACCCTAAGGAGCTGGAAGTGTATGAAGAGTTGGATACGAAGGCAAAGTTGATCATCCTAGATGGTGTTAAGGATTCCTTAATACCTCATATGTCCGAGAAAAACTCTACCCATGAGATGTGGGAGGCTCTTCATATTTTGTTCCAAAATAAGAACAAGAATCAGGTATTGGTATTGCAGGATAAGTTGAAGGCCACCAAGATGATGTAGGGTGAAGGGGTGACTCTGTATCTGACGAGGTTGTCTCAAGTTTGAGATGAGCTTGTCGCCATCAGCGAGACTATTTCAGATTTTGAGATGGTGAGGATTTCCTTGAAGGGGTTTACTCCAGAGTGGAAGTCGTTCATCAAGAGAATTGTTGCCAGGGGCATGTTGCTAGATTGGAACAAGTTGTGGGATGACTTTATTTAGGAAGAGTTGCAAGACGAGGATCTTCATCCGAATAAGAAGGCTTTAAATGATGATGTGGCACTTGCAGCGAGAATGAAGGGCAAGGAAAAGAAGGACTTGAGTAAGATCAAGTGTTTCAAATGTGGCGAGATGGGTCATTTTTCAACAAAGTGTTTGATGAAGAAGGGAGATGATGAGAAGAAGAAAGGGAAGCGGGTCGCAGGTGTCGCCACTTCTGTCGAGATAGATGATCTCTCCAGGAGATTGGAGAATGAGGACTTTGCTTTGTTCTCTCATTTCTCACAGGGTACGATCAATGAGGCTGCATGGTACATGGATAGTGGTGTGTCAAAGCATACAAGTTCACAGGATGTGTTCAAGACTCTAGCTGAGTGGGACTCGAAGTTGCACATGGTGTTGGGCGACAAGAGTCAGAAAGAGATCACAGGATCGGGCATCGTTCCATTCAGGATGGAGTCAGGTCAGGTGATGCGAGTTCAGGATGTATTGTTTGTACCAGGACTTGGATATAACGTGATGTTTGTCTTAGCAATCGAGCAAAAGTGGTTTGAGGTGCTATTCCAGGGTGGGAAGGCAAGACTTAGGCCCAAAGGCTCTAGCTCTGCAGGTGTTGTGGTTGGAGTTAGAGAGCATGGTCGATACAGGCTGACGGGCAAGCCTATATATCATGAGAAGAAGAAGCAAAACCATGTATGGTTCTAGAGAAGTAGGTGCATGTTTCAAAGGAGCAGGTACAGGTTCCAGAGAAGAAGGTCCAGGTTCCAGAGGTTCAGAGGGAGCCGAGTTCTAGAGGGAGTATGCAGGTTCAGAGGGAGAATGTGCAACCCAAGAAGAGCATGCGGTTAGTGGGGAGTAAGGGTACATCTACAGCTGGCAAGAAGGAATCACGGAAAGACATAAAGGCATCTCAAGAGAAGAAGAAGAAGCACAAGGCTTCCAATGACAGTGACACTTCCGAGAGAGGCGTAGTCCATGCTACAGAGTTTGTTGTAGTTATGGGTTTTGGGAGTTGGGGCAAGTATTGCAAGCAGTGACAATGATGACGACGAGTTACTTCCTAGTCTTGGAAGTACCTCCCTCGCTGAGAGGGAGTGTTGAGATTGATAGCTTGGAAGGTACTCCAAGCCCTAGGGTTTAGGGTTTGGAGGAAGAAGCACCACAAAAGTGGTTTGTGGGCTTAAAACCCAAGGTGTGGGCTTTGCACCCAAGCTTGTGGGTGTGAAACTGCAAGGAGATTTTGACATGTGACCTTTGGAGATGATAGATGACCCTAAAAGGAGCTAAGGGATGCCAAAATCATAGAAGGACATGTAGAGATGAAGTTATTAATTTATTTTGTATGCTAGTTGGGTTTGTGGCAAATAAGTCAGGTCGGCTTGGTGTAATAGTGTGCTCCAATGTCAATTCGTTGAGCCCAAAGGTTAGCATATAAATAGACGAGGACGTGGAGGCTTAAAAGTACATCAAAAGTGCATCTATTCAAAGCAACACATCAATCTGAGGCAGCCACAGTTAAGGAGACAAGGCTGAAGGTGAAAAGAAGGGTTATTTGTGTCTTTTACAGGGCCGAGTAGTTGCAGGAGGGCAGCCGCATGGTTA
The DNA here is from genome assembly GCA_000404065.3 of Pinus taeda. Lineage (NCBI taxonomy): Eukaryota > Viridiplantae > Streptophyta > Pinopsida > Pinales > Pinaceae > Pinus > Pinus taeda. The sequence continues at coordinate 429,871 of APFE030299554.1, forward strand.
GGGGACAAATTTAGGTGGTTGGTAGGACTGGTTGTGCATGGTTAAAGGTGTTTCCTCTTTGTTTTGGGCAGACTACATGCTCTGAAGTATTGCAGAAGGACTGTAGTCCACTTTTGGGCTAGTTAGAGGGGTTGAAAGGCTAGTTTTCCATAGCAGATCCAGGCATACAGGCAACATGTGGGAGCAGGAAGTTAAGAAGGGAAGGCCGCAGACATCTAGTGGATTGTTGGAGCATAATTGGAGGGCTAAACAAATCTGTCTTCATGCCCTAACTAGTGTATGAAAGCTACAATAGTATGCACAAGTTCTAAGGCATGTATTTGATGTGTTAAAGTTGATTTGATGCTAGTGGATGGTGTCCAGGGTGGACAAATTTGAAGGACACTTGTGGTCTGTTGGAGGTGTTGACCACACGTGTCAACAACCCCAAGATGCAAAGTACATGTCAACAAATGATATTTTTTCAAAGGCATCATCATCATGCAACTTCTAATTTGCCACTTTAACTCCAAATTCTGTAGCCCCGTGGGCCTTTATTGTAAAAATGATTCTAGTATGACTATAAAGCCATGTAAAAACATCTAGGTAGGCCTTTGATTCTTGGCAAAGAGTTTCACTTGTAAAAATTTCTCATTTCCCACCCCGGTTTTCAGTTTCACCTTATTTCTCCCATATAGTTAAATGTCCTTTCCCATATCCATACATTCAACAACTGAAAAAAAATAAATTTTTGCTGAAAACACAAATTCTGGAAATTTTACAGAATGCTGAAAAATGCAGAAATAAAAAAATCAGTAGGTACAAACAGTCATTTAACACATTTGAACACAGTGATTTTTGGTCAATGTGACCCTGGAAAAACCCCCTACAACTCTTGGGGAAAACCAGTTCGAGAGCTCTTCTTTATTTCTGAAAATGCCTTTTTTACTGTGAGAAATATTCAGCAAAAAATCAGCAAGCAAATTTACAACTTATCTCTTTTCCTGTGCCTCACAGCAAACTGGAAATTATAGCAAACAGGACATCAATAAATGATGTACAGCCTCCTCGATTTTCATGCCCACTTTCATCCTTAAATGTTGTTGTACGGCCTGCATTAACTGTGTTGTACAGACTGCAATAAATGCGCTGTATGGACCTTGATTTGCATGCAGGAAAAAACAACAAATTGCTCCTCAATTTCTGTGCAAACCACTCCTCGATTTCTGTGCAAACCAGCTGTATGGATTTCTAGAAAATCGTGCCAAAATCAGCCTTTCACTGTGTGCTGAATCAGCTGTACAAATATTCTCAACTGCTGCCTTGGAATGTGTGCCAAGCTGCTGTCTCCTTCTCCTCCTTGTCCAGAAATCTCCCTTGCTCTCTTGCTCTCCTTCTCTCAATCTGCTCATGAAAGAATGAA
>APFE030299555.1:0-19148 GCA_000404065.3 Pinus taeda
GATCGAGAATCTATGCTTATTTGGGATAATGCTCATTTGAAAAATCTCTTAGCTAAGGCCAATCAAAATAACAAGCTGCTGAGAAACATGAAGACTCACTATTGGGCAAAGATGCAGGTATGCAAGGTTAGAATGAAAATGTTCCAAAGAAGGTGGTCTGAGGCTATTAGGCGGAAGAAAAGGACCAATCCACTCCGTATCTTGGCGAAGGCATCCCTCAAAGATCATGGCACTCACTAGCATCAGCTACAGCACAAATCCCAATAATTTCTGAGAATTTTGTGTAATTTTGGAATTTTTTGGAAATTTACAGGTTTTGGCTTCTCAAAGGGTCTCGCCCCCGGCGAGACCTTTTGTCATCGTAGCTCTGTTCGGTAAAAACTCAGCATTTTTGGATTTGGCATGAAAAGTTACACTTGCTCATCCATTAGTAAGAAATTTCATCGAGTTTCGGGCCTCCAAAAGGTCAAAATGCATGCAAAATTTGACTTTCTGCCCCTTTTTTGAGTTGCAGAAACCAGTTTTGGGAGAATTAAGTTTTGACAGTAAAAATGACCTCCAAATTCAAAAATTCCAGTTGGGTTGGAAAGTAGACTCGCATACCTTTCCAACTTACTATCCTGCACCCAATTCTGATAACGGGAAGGCCTCCAAACATAGCTGCAAAAGTGTGAGACCCTTTGAGAAAAGGTGTGCGACCTTTTGAGGAAATTTTGCCAGATTTGACCAGTTCAGCCCAGAAAACGCAGTTTGGCTCCAGTTTGACTTTTTGGGGTGAAAGATGATTATCTTTGATGTAATTATGGCAACTCTAAGACACTTTTACTCTTGTTTAACACTTCTAGAAGATTCATTCATGTAAAGGGTAAAAATTGAATGCATGAACTGATTTCCAAGTTTATAGAGGCAAGTTGTTTTGACTGCCTATTTTGTAGTGCTTAGTTTAGAAGTTGTTCAAACTGCTCCTAGAAGGATGAGCTCGACCCCTAGAGGCAAGGGAAGAGGTTGGCTTGCCTATATTATGTATTTTCTTAATCATTTTCAGGGGTTGGAAGGTTGGACTCTTGAGAGAGCAGTAGCTCATTGTATTATCTCTTGTATCTCTGCAATTTTTGGCAAGGAAGACCAGGGTTTTGCAGTCATCTTTGGGACATGTGTGGATGGTGTGTTTCTTCAGTCATTGTAAGCTTTGTTATGTGTTTCATTTTCCTTCTATACTTTTGCATATTAAACAAATGAAGTGATAAAGTAAGAATTCATGCTTGTCATGCTCTGGTTTTAAGTTTGTTTAATTTTGATGTTTTCTATTGTTTAAAGAGAATTCAAATTCATTGTTTGCTCTCTTTAGCCTTCTCTTTTTCATTCCTGACCATTCACTTCTGTTAGGCCCCTATACTACTAGTGTAACCCCTTATTGTTATTAGTACAACCCCCTTATTATATTGATGTACCGATGTAGTGCCCATATTGTTACTATTGTGCCCCATAGAAGCCCACTATTGTTATTATTGTGCCCTTACATTATTATTGTTATGTCGGCTCTGATTATATTATGACCCCTTAGACTCCTATATATAGAAGGAGGTCTTTTCATTTGTATCATCCAAGAATTGTTCATTTATGTAATGTAAAGGAGGTTGCCCCCTCGAAGAGGCTGAATTCTAAGGCGTTGATCTATCTTTTCTATCTTTTCTTGAGCTGGTTTCATAACATATTCATTCACCCATGGAATTGACCCATGGTATTGTAACTAAAAAATAATATAAGTAACAAGTCGCATTTTGTAAAAGGAAAGTTTTTCTACCACAATGTAGCTTTTACATTTCTTCTCCATTTTAACAAAAAATTTCTTTGTGGTTTTGTTTATTGGGCATTCTCCTCTTTTTCTTCTGGCATTTCAATCTTTAAAAACTTGGGGGCCTCTCCCCCAAGATCCATTTCAATTTTTCAGATCTCGGGGGCCTCTCCCCCAAAATCCATTTCAATCTTCTAGATATTGGGGGCCTCCCCCCAAGATCTGGATCAAACAAGATCATACATTCAGTATTTGACAATCGAGAATGAGAAATTCGCATAGAACTTGCAATTTCTAGGGAAGAGGCAAAACAAATCCATGCAATAGCAGATAATGTAGTTTTTGCACATGTTTACTTAGAGGAGATGAGAGAAGAGATACTTTATGAAGTATCAACACTTGGAGAAACTGTGGAGAAGCTCTATGTGGGGTTTTTCATCGTACATAAAGTAGTTTTCTGTTTTCATTTCCTAAAACAACATAGAAAATAGTTTGTTAAAACTTGCAAGAACATACAGGTTATCATTATGTATGTGCAAGAGTGGACAATGTGATCCAAAGGTGCACCACTTGACTTAATGAAGAAAATGAAGCTACGAGCACAGATGGAGAAAGCGAAGGTTTGAATTTTGATTCAGAACAACAAGGAGCTCGCCTCATTCATTGGCAACATCCATGCCTCATATGTACGGTTATTTAGTAGTTTGTATGTCTTGGTGAGAACAAAATAGATCCTCATCAGTCGGTTCACTCAGCAAAACTAAACCCAAGAACCAAGTCTGGAAAGCAATCAAACATTACTTGGAGCAGGTGAGACAAAATGCCACTAGGGAAGACTTGGATTTGAATAGACAAAACATGCAAAATTTCATTGGTGGTCCTATCCAAGTTAGAACAATGATGCTCATTCTTCAGAATGCACTACACACAGGTTCCAAGATAGTGAACCTGGGTGACATGGAGGCTAGAGTCCACTTCCAGCCAGACACCATTACATAGTTTGGGGACATCATCACACAATATCAAGGTTGACACCAATATTTGAGTGAGAAACAACAAGTGGAGGTTGCTGAGCTAAAATTTTCCCAAAATAAAGCATCATAGCGTTGTGTCTTGTTAGGCTGTCAATTTGTCTCTACCCTATTTTGTCTTATGGGTACAAGTGTAAAATGTAATATTATTTTTAATTATGTTGTAAGTGAAATTCCAAGTGCCAGTATTGGAATATGAAGAGTCATCATGGAATGTAATGTGTCATTTTGTAAAAAAGTTGAAGAGTCATGAGGGTAGTCTAAAGGTCACAAAGGGGTGTTGAAGAGTCAGCCCTTATTGTTATAAATAAAACCTCATAACTCATGTAAAATGCTTTTGAGAGCCAAGATTTTGGCTAGGATTAGGATTAGGAAGAGTTTGGGAGTATTGTGAAGAGCCTTGGCTTCTCCGTAGCATAGAGAAAGTATAATTCGATGGAGGAGCAAGTGTTCTTGACTGTAATGTTCCACTATTTGTGCTAGTTGTCATCAATGGTGTATGTATGAATGGAACTTTCACTTATAATAATAAAATCAGAACCAACATGTTTTCATGGATATGTTCTTAACTTACACTTATTCCTATGAACTATTTCTCTTGCATCTATATGAATCTTGTTAAATGTGTGTCGTTGTATTAACTCATCACTTTAACTTGTGGGATATTCTAAATTTTAGCTTGTGATGTCATTTTTCTTGTGTGTTCCTTTCAATTTGCATACTATGACATGCTTCCAAGGGGCACACTTTCTTTTCCCTTCATGTGTTGGAACCTTCATGCATCACACTTGACTCTCCAGGGGGTCCCACACTTTCTCTCACCCAAAGTTATCATACTTCCCTCAATGCATTTTAATAGTCAAGGCATAGCATTACCACCCACTGTTGGGACTCCTACTCTAAACAATAAGAGCTCTAGTTGGGACTTCATGCTGGGGAGATCCCTTGAATGTTGTTAGATCCAACACCATCAACATTTATATCACTAGAAGGAGGAATAGTTGACAAGCTAAGCCCTTGAATTTTGTTTTGAATTTCTGCACACATTTAATGACTTCACACAAATTCATAACCCTGACATGTTTTTCCAAACACACAAATTTGAAAGTGCTGATGATAATTATTGGTGACTTGTCCAATTTGAAATTCAATGGCAAGGGTGAAACAACCTTATTTGAACATACCGCACAATTTCTTGATTCATGCACAAAGTACAACATCCACTATGAGGATGTTGGTTATAGTTTCTTCATTCTCATGTTCAAAGGGCACGTGTGAGAATGGTGTAACACAATGCCTAATGACTCCATTGACTCTTTCAAACAAATTTTCATATAGTCAAGTTGTGCTTTAGATTTCTATTATTGTAAAGCTCTTAATATGAAAATTTTAAAATTGTGAAAAGCACCTTATGAATCTATTCAAGATTTTCACGATCGTTTCATCCATTACTCCTTTGAATATCCTAAAGACAAAGTTGATTGGTATTTCTTGGTAGACATATTTTGATATCTTGTTCAAATTTCAGGAATCCACACGAGTTAGAATATTTTGAACCTCTTCTAACATACCTCGGTGTTAGGGCTTCTAAATCTGCAATGAACATGGTTGTTGCTCTAAGTGACCCTTCATTCACTTCTCATCAGACAACTTTAGTTCCGCAGGTAGAGGTGGGAGAAATTGAGAATTCATCTATTGATCTACCACCATCTTCTCCTACCCCACTTACTAAGAATTTCAACGCAGGTTTAGACTGTGACTCTGACGGTTGTGATGAAGTGTTATCTCCTTCTCTTCCACACTTTGGTGCATATGATCATCTGGATTGTGATTTGTTGTGTTCACTTGTTTGAGATCTCTCTCTTGATTTTCACGAGGATCAACTTAGGGATGGCACTGGTGTTGAACAACCAACAGATAGTTGCGATACCATAATTCACCGAAATCTGTTTAATAGAAGCTTCTAGAGCTCATTTTCACATTCAATCTTAGAGCTCTAGAATTCCCAAGTATATAAAGGAACCTTCAGTGCGATCGTCGTCGCTTTTCGGGCTGAGTTTTCCTTTCATTGTCTTTTGCCACTTTTTATGTCGCTTTTTTTGTTTGGCTTGTGCGAGTGTTATTTCACTTGTTTCTCTTCATGGTTGTTGGAATTTTAACTTGTGGAAGTGTTGTTTTAAGTTTCAGATTTCTTTTCCCAAGTGTCTCATTAGTTTTCCTATTTTTGTACCAATGGTCATCGTTGCAGCGAGTCTCCTCACATACTTAATTTTCCTTCGATTTGATTAATTATTGCACTTGATTCACATGCATTTACTCACACTTAGTTAGATCTGCACTCAAATTCACACTATCTCTCAGATCCGTTCATTTCCACACTTCCCTTGGGCAGATCTCTGCTTCCCTTGGCCGATTTTAGCTTTGCCCAGCTGGAACTTCATAATCTTAAGGCTAAAGCCACAAGCTTGGCCTATGTAATTACACAGTTTGCAGTCCACACTGGCTCCAGCTATGCACTGCATAGTTCCAGGATCCAACCTATCATCTTGGCCACTGAGACTACACAATGTGGAGTCGTTCCCAGGCCTCTACCCAGGCTGAACCGCACATTGCACAATTTCAAGCCACAAGCTTCAACCTGGGTTGTTGGTACTACGTAGTGTGGAGTTACCATAGGCATAGAGTTCCTCTTTCTAATGGGAATTGCACAATTCTCCCCATCTAATGGCCAGTTTGCTGCTTGAACTTTCCTTGTAAGTAGATTTTCTTAAGACTGATATTTGCATGCCATGAGTGTCTTTTTTGTTCGACGGGTACAACATTTATTGAGAACCTCTCCAAAAGTCACTATTACCATGGCACCTAAGGGAGATTATTGAAAATAAAAAATTGAGAGAAGTACTTGGGAAGCAATTTAGTAGACGTCAATTGATTTTCCATTGTATGCAGATACTCAATTGTTTATATAAAAGTGATCATAAATGACATGGAAGCAGGTTAAAGATGCTTTTGCAAAGGACTTTGAGGAAGGCTTAGAGGAATTCCAAGTTTATCTCAACATCCAATATTCAGGGCTATACAAGGTTTCATGCAGGTGTCCAGCTTTCCTTTGTGCAGATTTCATCAGCTGGATTGTCTCACACATTGATGAGAATACATGACATTAAGCAATGCCACTGGGAAAAATCTTGCCACCTTCTAGGAAGAATATTATAAACGAATATATCACTTAGCCAAGCGAGTAGAGGGAATGGACTCACTTTTCTATGAGAGCCACAACCATGTGACCACAAGAGAAATTATTAAAGGCTGGTGAAAGAGCCATCAAATTTTTGACAAACAGCCACCCATGTACAAGAAAAATTCCCTTAGGAAGGCCTGTCATATATTGGTTATCTTCGCTTGCTAGATCCATGGTCAAGAGAGCATGATAATATTTCCTGAAGGGTGGGTAGTCTTATTGGATGAAGTGGTGAACGATGGGAAGTCATTCAACTAGTTAAATTTGTTGGCTCAATAATTGAAGGCCCATGTAGCATAGGTTTAAAATCCTCCCAAGGGTCAACAAGAAAGCTTCTATCTGTTTTCATACTTACAAGATGAAATCTATGCACAACAATTGTTCCTTGGTGTGAAATGGACATGGACACTACAAGAAACTATTGTACACATCTATTGCAAGTTTATTTTGGAATGCAATTATTGATGATTAATGGAACAACTAATTGAACACTTCATCATGTTTCTGCACAAGATTATCTTTGAAGAAGATCGAACTTGCATGTCACGAGAAGGACTGGAGGCAATAAAAAACATCATAGATTGGTATGCCTCATTAGGTGGAAACTTCATTAGACTCTTTGGTAGAGAGAAGCATCTTCATGTTTTGCTAAGGTATGCCCACCGAAAAACTTGTCATGCAAGTAGTATCATTCGATCTTGCCATAGGGTTGTGAGTAGCGTTTCATAGGAAGAAGAAAGAACGATGGTCTAATCTTTCATTGCAGACTGGATTATATGAGATAAAGAACTTGAAATTCATGGATTTTGAGGTAAAGGAGATAGTGAGATTTGAATTCGAAAATTGGGACTTTAATTTGTATGATCCCCGTAATGTTTGTAAAGACCATCGTGTGAGAGTTTGCTTTCTTTGGATATATGAGGAATTCCATTCGCCAGAGGAGGATCCGTGGGGGTAATGATACAATGCCTCCAGACTCCATGAGCTGGTCAGTTTTGCACGGACTTCACAAGCTGCTCCACAGATAGTAGCAAGTTTGGAAGAAACAACAACATAAGTCACCAATCTCATTCAAGACAAGGGAAAGAAGAAGATTGTTGAAAATCAAGAGGGAGAAAAAATATGCAAGATGAAAATAGATCCTCTTCTCATGAAAGAGGCTTTGAAAACATAAGCAAAGAGGAAGTAGAGGATACAAAGAGTAGAGCGGAGGAAGAGAGAAAATAAGAGGTTGTAGGAAGCAGAACTAAAGCTATAGGAGACAAAGCATAAGTTGAAGTAAGAATCAGAGTTCAGAAGGAGAGAATGAGAAGCAGAAGAAGGAAGAAGAAAAAGGGCAAGGCACAATGATAGAGGAAACAATACTAATACCGATTGAAGAGAAGGAACAAAACGAACTAGTAGATGAGGAGGAAGGTGAACAAATGCATGATCGAGAGATTTCTTAGAATATTGATCAATTGATTGAAGTGATCAACATGGAGATGGAACATGAGCTACAAAATGAAAATGTTGGTATGATACCGAGTGCACCACGGGTCACTGTACAGTCTCCACTACCTCCAGTAGTAGGGCCAGCCCTGAGCGATTAAGGGGGTGTTATTCCCCTTAATTATGACCTAATAATGGATGTGTATAATCTATCATTTGATGAGTTCCAAAGGAGGATTCTACAAGCATGTATAAATCACTTTCTGGATGATCATGAATCACTTGCATTCGTTAGAGAAAGGGTGATAGTGTCAGACACCAGGAAGCATCCAAATGCCATTACTGAAGCTAACTTGGCCTATTCAAGAGCAACAAGATAAAACATTCAATATTTTATGGTCGAGAATGAGAAATTGGCACAAAAATTGCAGGTTGCCCAACAAGAGGCAGAACAAGTCCACGTAGCAACACAAAATGTAGTTTCCACACATGTTTACCTAGAGGAGATGAGAGCAGAAATAATTGTTGAAGTATCAACACTTGGAGAAACCATGCGGAAGCTCTATGAGGGGTTTGTGACCATACATAAAGTAGTTTTTCATTTGTATGGCCTAAAGCAACAGAGCAAAGATTTTTTAAAACTCTCAAGAACACACAAGCTTCAATTACCTTGTGCAAGACCATACACTTGCGATAAAAAGGGACACTGCTTGACTTTGTGAAGAAAATTAAGCCACAGACAGGGCTAGAGAAAGCAAAGATTCGAATGAGGATTTAGAACAACAAAAACGTCACCTCATTCATTGGCAGCATTAAGGCCTCATATGTATGTTTGTTTAGCAGTTTCGATGTCTTGGTGAGAACACACCAAATCCCATCCGTCAATTCACTCACCAAAGCTAAACAAAAGAATCAAGTTCGATAAGAGATCGAAGAGTATTTGGAGCAGTTGAGACAAAATTCCACTAGGGAATACTTGGAGCTAAACAGATAAAACATGCGGAATTCTATTAGTGGTCCTATCCAAGTCAAAATAATGTTGCTCATGCTTTAGAACAAACTAGACATAGGTTCAAAGAAAGTGTACCCAGATTTCATGGTGGCCATAGCCCGCTTCCAGCCAAACACCATTACGCAGTTTGGGGAAATCATCACAGAGTGTCAAACTTCACATCAATATGTGACCGAGAAGCAACAAGTGGAGTTTATTGAGCTATTATTCATGTAAACTCAAGCATCATAGTATTGTGTCTTCTCAGGTTTTCAAGTTGTCTCTAGGCTATTTTGTCTTATATGGGTACAAGTGAAAAATGTAGTATTATTTGTAATTATGTTGTAAGTGAAATTCCAAGAGGAAATATTGGAATATGAAGAGTCACCATGTAATGTAATGTGTCATTTTGTAAAGAATTTGAAGAGTCATGAGGTAGTCCAAAAGTCACAAAGGGGAGTTGAAGATTCACCCCCTCTTGTTATAAATAGAACCTCATAACTCATGTAAAGGGATTTTGGGAGCCATGATTTTGGCTAGGTTTAGGCTTAGGAAGAGCTTGGGAGTATTGTAAAGAGCCTTGGCTTCTCTATAGTGTAGAGAGAGTATAATTATTTGGAAGAGTAGGTGTTCTTGACTATAATGTTCCACTATTGGGGCTAGTGGTTTTTAATGGTGTATGTATGAATGGAACTTTCACTTATAATAATAAAATCAGAGAAAACATGATTTCACGCATATGTTGTGAATATAGTAGGACTATTCTTGTTTTATTTGCAATTTATGTTATTTAACTTATGCTTATGCTTATGAATTATTTCGTTTGGATTTCATGAATGTTACAAAACATGAAGGGAAAAGGAAGTGTGCCCCTCGGAAGCCTATAACAATACAAATCTTGAAAGGGATGCATCACACTTGACTCTCCATAGGGTCACACACTTTCTCTCACTCAAATTTATAATACTTCACTCTGCGCGTTTTCGCAGTCAAGGCATAACATTACCACCCACTGTTGGGACTCCTACTCAAAATAGTGTGAAGTCTAGTTGGGACTTCATATCGAGGAAATCCACTAAATTTTGGCAATTCCAGCACCGTCAACATTTTCCTAAGACATTTTAATTTTGACGCTAATTAATTAACTTTTTGTCTTACGATTTAATTTTTATTTTGCCAAAAAAATAATTAATTAACTTGAGAGGGGATTAATTGTTTTTTCTACCCTCTAATGTTTTAACCATGGTGTCTAAGTATGAGGGACCATACATAAAAATATTTTTTACATAAGATTTACAATTTCAACCCTCAAAAGGGGATACCCATTCAGCATAGACCCTCATAATACATACCGAATTCTGCGACACAATATGATCTAGCAAACCAAGTGATTTGTAATAAAATAATTTATCCAATTAGCTTAAATTATTACCAAATAAATTTTACATAATTCTTGACTATAACACTAGGAATCACTTATGACTTTGACGAGTAATTCCAACCTAGCTTTGGTGTGAGGCTAGAGGAAAAAAAATCTGCCAACCATCCGTGTTTAGAAACACACATGAGTCAGTGAGACTAAAAACCTCCTAGGATGAAACTTTCCACCAAAATAATAGGCTTACCTAGGTTTTTACATTACATAACTTTTATAATGGGTTTACATTAACACATGAAACTACTGATAAATAATTTTAGGTTGTCCAAAAAATTGGTACTTTCGTTTCCTTGGAACTTTGACAATATGAGTGCAACATCTCGCTCCATATGGGGACATGTTGCTTTTATGAAGTAACATGAGAACTCCAAAATCCTACATCCAAGAAAACATAAGTCCATCAAATAAATATCCATTCAAAATCAAAATCATCATATACACACAATAAATATTGTTGGAATAGAAAAATATACTCTAACAAACTGAAATACAAAAGACATAATATAAATGCGTGAAATATAACTATCTAATGACATGAAATAAAATGGAGTAGGGTTATAAATACTCTAGAAATGATTCCCCATGGCATCAAATATCATCAATGTGGATCAATCTTGGGCATCTATTGATTGACTTGTAGATCACTAGGTTTATTTTCATATGTCACTTGTTGAAGTTTGACCCTCTTTGGTTGGTGTGATTGCTCATCACTACACTGAATGTCTTGTCATACTGAAGCTTGCTTCCATTTTTTCTCAGAGGAGGGGATGGACAGTGGAACAAAGAAACGGGGCATATTGACTGGACAAACGCTGACTCAAAATATGGGGGGTGACCCTATGGCATAACTTGTTAACCATTTTCCAGCTTCTTTGGAACTTCCATGTGATATCTTCCTTCCACTTCTCTATATACTATGACCATGCCACTTTGTTGCAGGAATGGTGGCATAAGATAGATCCATCTGAATAGAACCACCCAAGTCATATGCAAACTTCCTGTACATAAGCATTCCCAACACATATGGCACATCAATCACTATTATGTCAATGGTGATGATTCTGTATCAGTAATAAGCTAAGTGAACTCGTAAATCCTTAACCACACCAAGGACTTCAACTTTTCTAGAGTCCATGGAACAACTGATATGGTAAGGTCGTAAGGTCGTGAAATTCTCAAGTTAAATTGTTCCATAACTTTGTTTGTCATAATGTTTGTAGATGCACCAGAATCAAGCATAAAATTATGAAGCAACCAGTCATTTATGTCCACTGTAAGAAAGAACGACTGATTTTCTTCATTAGTCATAGAATAGTTAATATCCTTTCATTTAATTTCTTCATCCTTGTGATTATTTCCGTCATTGTTTTTATTAATTATACCCAAATCCCCGAAGAAAGATTCCCTTTGAGATGGAATTTTCAAAAATTCAAGCACTGCGATAGACATTTTAATGTTGTTTATTCATGCTGCCCAAACCACCTTTCACCAATACTTATACCTTTCATAACGAACTTGCTTTTTTCGATTCTGATCTTTTCTTTTACTTTGATAAATATAACCCTTAATTTTGGTGAGCTCTATAATCTTATCATGTGATGGTTTAATCACCATATGCTTGAGTAATGGGGTCCTTCTCTTCATTGAAAGTGTTGATGGCGAAGGATGAAGAAATTATGTTGGCATATCAAATTTTGTTGGAGATATCTTGACTTGTGTTATTATTTTTCTTTATTTTGACTTTCTTCCAAGATTCTATTAGCAAATGCTCATCTACTTTCCTCATTAAAATTGTCACAAGGTTTGCAGAAAGGAATATGTTCATCAATCATATTGGTAGACTCAAGTGGTGTAGGAGGCCTTTTCTCATTTGGAGAATTTCTTCTTGGCCACGGATTATTATTCTTACCCTTGCTATTAATTTTATTATTCCTCGACGACATACTCTGCATTCACATTATTTCCATTTGTACTAATTGATTATGCATTTCACTTATTTGTTTGGTATGCTCAATTTTTATTTCAATAACCATTCAAGTTAATTCTTTCACATTTTTTTACTCTTTTCTTTGATTTCCTTCCCTTTAGACTTGACTTGAACTCTTTCAAATCCTAGGATTTATGACTTTTCTAAGGATTTCTTATCCTTCTCCAATTCTTTAGCTGTGATTTTGGGAATAACTAGAGTATTGGGACAAGCATGTCTTATCTCATATTGAACTTATACATGGTAAGACTCAATATATGTTTAAACTATCTTGTCACTAGGCTTGGCGTCCTGAGTCATATATTTTAGGAGTTTGTTGAATCTTTGGTTAAATTCTTCTACCATCTCATCCTCTCTTTTCTTAATAGTAGTAAACTCTTTAACCAAGAATTTTCCTTCTCTCTCATCCCCATATTTCTCTTTGAATGAATGAAGGAGATATCTCAAGTAATTAAAGGTATTATCGGCTTTATCCTCAAACCAGTCAAGAGCACCATCTTCTAGAGAAAGGATAAACAACTTCATTCTCACATCTTCATGATTGTAATCGGTAGTATAAGAAAATACTTGAATGAAGTAGTTGAATTTATTTATATATTCTTCAGTGTGGATGGCATTGTTCCCTTAGAAAAGTGGTAGATTTCTCATGGTAGATTCATTTGGTAAATCGTGTGGATACCCATGGATGTTTGTGGAGTTTCAAGCCTTGTAAAATTCACCCATGATGTCTTGATTCAGAGGGTTGATTAAAATAAATGGAGATTCGGGAGGGATTCCTATTTGAGAAAATTTAGTCACTATATAGAATGTAATTTGTTTAACCGGGCTCTTATAACCTTTTTAGGATCAGGGGCGAGGTTAACCAAGCTACTAGGATTCCTTCTAGAGTAAGCTATTATGAATGGATCTATAAGTGGAGTCGCCACCCAAATAGGAAACCAACCTAAATTTCCAGGTGCTAAAAGTGAGCATGAAAAAGATGAGAGGATTATTGAGAGGAAAAATGATAAGGTGATGAAAATATGAAGAATGATGAAAGAGAGTGCCAAAAAAATGTTGTGCAGTCGACGTGCTAATGAATAGACTATAAGAATAGGAAGATTATAAGGATGTCATGAGGACCAAGGATAGAAAAATATATCCTCGACAACGATGCCAATTTTTTTTTGGCATTGATGGGATAATGAATGGATTAGAAGATTCTGAAGATTATCGTAAAACCCAAGAAGGGAAATATCTATCCTCGACAACAATGCCAAAAAAGGTTGTCGATTAGATTGTATAGGAATCATGACCACTCAAGGCGGCGGTTGTCACTCTGATCCCTGGCCACTCTGTTCTAGCTATCTCCCAATAATAGGCTATAGGGGTAGTCCCTATGGAATGGAGTGAAGGACAACAAATTAGGAAGCAACTTGTTTGGGAGACACGGATTAGTGTCCTCCCTAATTGGTTAAATTTAGCAAGACTAATGATTACATTATATTTTAAGTATGAGACCAGTTCCATAGGGAGTCACAATTCTCGCTTAATGTAAATTAATGCCAAGTTATAACCAGATGCAAACTGACTGCTTGATATTATAAACTACCCTATATGAGATGCAAGTCCTAAGAACTAAGTGAGATGCAAGGATGTTGGTAAATTTTAGATTAAATGCATAGTCTAAGTAGAACCACTCCCTTAACTATTTTCAGAAACAATATTCAAAGTAGGTTGTGGGATAGAATCTAACTGGAAGCAGGAAAGGGCATCATTAATTATACCTCCCCTTGTGTTCCAACCACCTAATGCCTCTGGTGTTGCCGAGAATATGGCTCTAGCGACTGTAAGGTCACTGTGTTAGCCACTAAGAAAAGTTGAATCGCTCAAGCTAATTGGAATTGAGTTGTCCTAGGAGTCTATAAACCTAGCTAGTTCTAGGAGGTAAATTTTAGTGCAAGCTAGATCCTAGAATGATCGTGCAAAGGCGATGAGTGACATTACATGAATTAAGATTGTTTAAGTTGTTTTAGTACTTAATTTGA
Organism: Pinus taeda; assembly: GCA_000404065.3. Lineage (NCBI taxonomy): Eukaryota > Viridiplantae > Streptophyta > Pinopsida > Pinales > Pinaceae > Pinus > Pinus taeda. The sequence goes on from APFE030299555.1 coordinate 13,942, forward strand.
ATTATCTTATAGCAAGAGTAATTAACACTGAAGAGATAACAATCTTATACAAGATAAACTCTTAAAGACACAAGTGTAAGATTCAACTATAGATTAATCCACAAGATTCTTAACCAATTTCTTAACAAGAACTTAGAGCGATTTATCCACTTATCGATTAGCCACAAAGTTAAAAGATGCCAATCAAAATTACAAAATATAGTTCAAAACAAGATTATGTGTGATCTTATTACTTAATGCCAATTATTAAAAGAAACTCAAGCAGATTCACAAGATGCCAATATGCCTAAGAGACTTATCACTAAGGTAATTTATGATTTAATTGTTTTAGTGAGTAAGCTAATTAGATGTGAAATATGAATCCTTATCGCACATAAACTCACGAGAAAACAAAATGTTAGTCACTTCCACCATGTAAATGCTAGGAACAAGTAACAACAAAATATAACATTGTGAAGGGACTTATGTACTTTCTATTCCAAACATCATTTTATGAGCAATAAGTGACTTCTATGACAATAGCAAGAGAGTTATAACAATAGTAAGTAAACTATGTTTAGATGTCAAATTCAAAGTGCATATGCTTACCCAATGTCATAAAGATAAACTCAACTACCAAATAAAATTATCCAATTCAAGAATCACATGTATTAGCCCTCTTAAGATGTATTTTTTAATTGTTATACTTGATCCTAAACGTTAAATAGATCAGTAAGAAAAACACCCTAGATCCAATAAATGACAAGCCAATAGTGACAAGCAATGATCAATAAATTGCCCAACATCTTGCCAAAGAAAAAATATGATTTTCAAACAACTCTAACATGTAGTATTTAGTGATAATATAGATCTGAAACAAGTTATTAGAAAAATAAATTAACTAATATATTATCAAGCTAATGATGCTACAACCAATGCCCTAAATGCCCAAAAATAGGAAAAATTCACCAAAACTGAAAAAATCAAATTTTGAGCCCTCTTTAGGTGTGTGATTCAGAAAATTTCAGACATGATTCAGTAATTTCCATAGTAAACTTGAGCAAGTAAATATTTATATCTAAGCTAGATCTAAGATGCCCAAGTGGCCAAAATTTAGGAAAACTTAGATTTTGATATTTTGAGTGATTTTGATCAAGTTAGATGTGATTTTATGGCTCTTATATCACTGTTATCACTTTTGTAATAAAACAAAGGTAAACTGACGGTTTAGAGAGAAAACCCTAGGCCCAAGGCCTTGAAGATGAACTTTCCATGCTTGTCCAAAATTTAAGGATGAATATGCCACATGAAAATCAAACTTTTGAAGCCTAAAAGCTTGCAAAACCACCAAGGAATTAGTCCTAAAAACTTCAGAGATAAATCTAGGGTATATTAGGCCAAGGAGGGTTAATGATAGGCCAAATAAGGCTAGTGTTGAAGGAAGAGGAGGCTAGGAGGTAGATCAAGGGAAAAAAGGGCAAGAGGAGGCCAAACAAAGCCAACATCGAAGGGAGAGGAGGCCTAAAGGCTAGATGTTAGGGCTTAGAGGGAAAATGGATAGGGTTTAGGGGTTAAAAATCCCATGGCCTGCCCTAATACAACCGTCTAAGGAGGAGAAGAGTGGTTGAGGCCTCATAGGGACACAAACATCCCCAAAAAGGGCCTAATCCCCTAGTGTAGAGGGCTAGAGGGAGGGTTGAGGACCTTAGAAGCTACGACCTACCTCCAAGTTGCTAAAAATGATGACACAAAGAGCAAATAGGGTGGTTCAGAAGACAGAAACATGTTTCTGCAATGACCGACTCTGGATATAGAAGCTTGTGAACCTAAGCTATTAGTGGTAACCATTAATTGCGGTCAAGAAACACCATGTTTAACGAGTATGATGCTGTTGTGATAAGTGGATTTATCATTGCCTTAATTTCCATGCTCAACAAAATTTTTGACAGCATCCTTGTGGTCTATTGCTGCCAAAAGCAAGTGGATTCTCTGCGGGCTCTGGCTCAGAGCAATCGGCCATTGCTTGTGCAAATTGGAGAGCTTTATCATATTCCATGGACTGAAGAACTTGATCGTGCTGATTCCCTAATTCATGAATCAGCCACAGTATCAAGGTATAACTTCTATGCTCTTTATGACATAAGCAATAGGTCTACCTGTTTAATTTCAGAGATCTATAACAAAATGAAATTGGTTAAGTTAGTGGCAGCGAGCGCCGCAGCGGAGAGAGGGTGCCCCTGCCCGTCCAGGCCAGACCACCGCAGCCGTCCCTGCCCGCTTGGACGGCCACGCCGTCCCCGCCACCCACGCCTTCAGACTTGTCATCGCCCTCAAACAGGCCCACATCCATAAATTTGCACCTGCAATTGCACTCACCCTCGTTGCTCCAAACACCTGAGGAGGAGGACGACGACGACGAGTGGGAGGAGGCAACACCTGAGGGGGAAGGGGGAGGAGGAGGCGGAGGGGGAGGAGGAGCCCCAACGAGCATCACAAAGAGAAGGAGGAAGAGAGGATTGCGGAGCCGCCCCATGAGCATCACAAAGAGAAGGAGGAAGAGAGGACTGCGCCTCTGCCCCATGAGGGGAGAAGAAGGCGCCCTGTGAGGGAAAGATTGAGGAGTCTGCGTCCGAAGAGGAGAACCTCCTCTTATCTTCAGACGAGGAGCCTCTGCAGAGTGTTCGGCCTCCTATTTCCTCTCCGACGGTCTCGTTGTCCAACGAAGAAATACCTCCGCAGACTCTTCCTTCTGTTATCTCCTCTCCCCCTCGTAGGCGGAGAGGAGGCATTGGAGGATAATCAAGCATATGCAACAAAAAGTCGACATCTCTGCCTATGGTTCTCTTTCCTGCAAATAAATGGTCTAACTTTTTAGTTTTGTGGTAACAACCTTTGATATGAGTCTCTCACAAAGTTTTATTTACAGTTTTCGTTCCATATTAATGATGTAAATTTTTAGTTTTGTGCTAACTGCCTTTGATATGAGTCTCTGAACACGTTTTACTTACAGTTGGTTCCATATAAATGGTGTAAATTTTTAGTTTTGTGGTCACGACCTTTGATATGAGTCTCTCGAAACGTTCTCTTTACAGTTTGGTTAAATATATATGGTGTAAATTTTTAGTTTTGTGGTAACGACCTTTGATATCAGTCTCTCGAAACGTTTTATTTACAGTTGGTTACCTAGGTAGAAAGTTGAAACAAACCAAACATTATAGTCCAAGGTTTAATAGATTCACTATTTTTATTTTTTCAGGGTTTTTAATCTTAGATGTAAAATCCTGTGATATAGTTCCATGTGGGAATATCCGAGGTTTAGTATATTTAGTATTTTGAAAGTTGATTTAATTTTCTGGATTCGATCAGAAAAGCCCAAACCCCTTTGACGCGTTCCGCCATGAAAACAACTTGAACCCGAGGAGCACAGCATCTAGATGCTTGCTAAAAATACAATTTATGTTTTCTCTCTCCCACCCCAAGGGACGCTACGCTCGAGTGAATCTCTATTCCCAACCCGAGTGAATTTATTAAGAATCTCTTTTCCTAACACGAGCCAATTTATTTTCCTTGAGGGGGCGAAGTGGAACAGTGTAGTTAGAAGTAAATCAAGTTTAAAATAAATCAATTATTTTTTTTCCATTAAATATCTAATAAATTTTTATTAATAATATTATATTTCAAATGATATCATAATCTCATGGTTACTCTAAATGTATACAAGGAGATTGTATAACCCATCAGTAAATACATTTAGTTTATCAAGGTAGTCAAAAAATAGTGCTTCCAGTTTTACCATCAATTTTAATTATATTGCTATAAGGAAGGAAGTTTTTTTTATTTTTTTATTTTTTTATTTTTATTTTGAAATCTATGTTAGTATTTTTATATATGAAATTCACACAATTTTGTATTGTTGTAAGGTTAATGAGAAGTTTATATATAAAATTCACATAATTTTGTATTGTCCGTAAACGTTAAATGAGAAATTAGATTATGTATCGGTTAATGAAAATAATTTAATAAAAAATTATTAAAAATTTTAATTTAATTATTAATAAAAATATTAATTAAACAAAATGTTATTCAAACACTTTTTCTGGAAAAAAAAATTAATCAAACAAACAATATAGACGATATTTTGGAAAGTTACTCGAAAACATTTATTAAAACAAACATATATAAAAAATATTTTAAGAAAATATGTTTTGATTGACCCTTTTTAAGTAACTATTTTTAATTGGTTTAACTCATTCCAAAAATAAAATATATAAGAAGGAATATTACATTTAATCAATAAAATATATAATAAAAATATTGTGTACAAATATTATTTCTATTAAAAGATGTTTTAGGCAATCCTTGTTTTTTTGGGTATAGTTTTAGTTAATTCATCAGTAAAATATATAATTGGGAATATTATTACGCCATTGTTATAGTATAAGGGCGTTTCATGTAAATATTTGTTGTATAGTTTAATGTTATAAAGAAAACATATCATAGAAAAAATTTATGGAATATTATCATATTATCATTAATTAAGTATGTTCCACATAATTTTATTTTTGGATAGCCCAATGTATTCTAGGGTTACTAGGTTGTGAGACATCATATCTCTTTTTTTCAACATTGATTACTGGGTTGTGAGACATCATATCTCTTCTTGTTATCTCTTCTTGTTCAACATTGATCACTGGGTTGTGAGACGTTATATCTCTTCTTGTTCAACACTGGTTACAATATCTTTGATGATTTAAAATAGAATATTGTCATATCCATTTTGTTATAAATTTGTGTATATAGGCATAAAATCTTCATATCACTTTTCCTATACACTTGTGGAAATAAATATAAAATTCTCATATGCTTTTTGTTAAAACATCAATGGTTAGGTTGGTTGCATATGCCTTTTGTTAAAACGTCAATGGTTGAAGTTGGTTGTATGCTATCTAAACACAATGTGCCATAAACCACTTCTTAGAAGTGCACTAAAAAGTTGAAATGAGCCTAAGAATATTTATGAGTGACAAAAAAAAATATACTTATCATAAAAAAGGTATGCATGCACTAGTCCCTTTTTATCTTTACCATTCTCATCCCTTCTACTCTCTACATTCCCATACCTTCTTCTCTTCACCATTAGACTAAGTAAATAGTTTTTGCACACCTATAACAAAATAATATTGAATTGATATGGATTTTTTTGAAATCTATGCGACATAATAAAAGTA
>APFE030299558.1:3348-43880 GCA_000404065.3 Pinus taeda
CGGAGAGAGCCTTCTCCTGCCCCGTAGGGCTAGCTACGAGGCTAAATGGTTTGATGTTGCCTTGAGGTTTGCCTTTTTCAGCCTGAGGTGAAATTTCAAGCGCTAACTTGTTCTTTCACTGTAGAGGGAGAGGGCGGGAGTGAGTCCCAAGTTGGTTGGGATGAGTTCCCAACTCGGCTAGGAACACACAACACAACAGAACATGCACAGCTTCTGGAGGAGAAATCGACATGGATGCAGATGTCAAAACGCACAAGGTAAGATAATACATACATCTCTCAGCGGATGAGTCCGAATGAGTGCAACTGTTGTTATAGCAAGTTTTCTATGAAAGGTCTGTCTAGTGTCTAGGAGAGTAGTCTACATGAGCGAGACAATGCTAACAACATATACAACACATTTCCATTAATAGATTATGTATTACAACAAGTGAAATAGCTCAAATGCAGAACATAGGTTAAAGAAACATGCATCAAAATTGTTAAGGATTAGTCTTACAACAAATACAATACATGCATGAAAATGTGTTTTCCTATTAGCAGGCTTTTCATTTAAGTGAAAGTTTCAAGGCACATTGTCACACCATAAATCACTAACCCTAAGTGTGGGGCGTTGGAGCCACTACTTACTCCTCAAAGAAAAGATTACAGACTATCTTGGCTATGTGGGAGGAGCTAAGGTGAAAAGTATTGTCATGTACAAATGAGGGGGGTATTTATAGCCAAGGGTGAAACTGACCCTTGTGGTTGCTTGACTACACTCATGACTATTTGACTTCCATGGTTTTTCGACTTTACACGACTCTTTGTAGAAGAAGTGGGTCTCTTGGACTTCCATGTTACATTAAATTGATTGACAACATATCCCATAGTAGAGGTGTGGGTGACATGACTCGACATGATAGTGTTGGTATATTCGTGCTACTGCTGGAGTGTATGTCGAGCTATAATGTTGCTGGGTGATGGATGTCTTCATGGTGTATCACATCTTCACCTCCGCATGGAACGGTGCACAGATTTTTTGATGGTTTTTGGGTCACTTGATGAAGCTTTGGCATGTTGTTCCTTAATTACATGTCGGAAGGCTTGACAGGCTCATCTATTCACGAAGGTGCATGTTCATCTGTTCATGAGCACATCCCTTCACATGCATCATTCATTCGTCCGTTGGTGAACCTGTCCTTTTGGATGTGCTCCCTTCGTTAATCCCATTCATTGTCGCACCATGTTTGATGGTGTACCTGTACCTGCAGTCACTCATGATGAGATGACATCAAATCCAAAACCTCCTAGTCAATCATGACACATGATCATTTCGGATGTAGGTGACCAGGAGAGGTAGCAAAGTTGTGAAGCGGGATGATGGCTCTGGGTACTGCTGATGAAAACTATGCAAGAGGCACTAAGTGATGGAGATGGGTGATCTAAGTCGACAGTGACTGTCGAGTGGTCTAGCTTGGCTGGAAGGAAAAAATTGCATAAATATTGGGAGGACAGTCCATGTTGCAAGAAGGTAAGGTAGGCAGGATCTGCTTAGTTTTTGAAACGATTGGGCAGTAGGTGTTGGAAGGCCAAATTTGCACAATTCTCTTGGGGAACAGGCTAGGCTGCAAGGAGAGTCAGTAGGCAAAGATTGTGTACATTTCAGGAGGAACTGCCCATGAGCCTAGTAGCCAAAACTGTGCAATTCCTAGAGGCAACTGGTTGTTGGCTACTAGGTCACTCGCAGCCAAAACTGGGCAATTCCCAGGGAGAACCGACAGTTGTCTTCTTGGTCGATGGTAGCAGAGACTGTGTAATCCCTGGAGGGAACTGACAGTCTATTGTTGGTGAGGGGAACTGCACTGAGGCTAGGAGGCTAGCCTACTGATCATCTCTCTGCAATTTATGATCTGAACAGACTATTGGGCAGCAGAAGGCCTGCTCATGAAAGCTATGTAATTTCTTGGATGAATAGCCAGTCGATTACTGGGATGACTAACTGGGGAAACTATAAAATTTTCTGAGGCTGAGGGAGATAGGGACAGGCACAGGGTGTCTGTCAAGCTTGTCTACATAATTTCCCTCGTCAGCTGAGCGAGTAAGGTCAGTGGCCTATGTGCAATTTTTGAGGGGAGTCAGTCTGAGGGTGACTATCGGGTCTGACTGTCTAGATGGTCAGCATGAAAGTTGATTGGATTGCTTGTGGGAAATGCAACTTGTAAAGACTTTCTTGGTGCTTCTGTGTTGTTCTGGTTGACAACCGATTGAGTCGATGGAGGGGCGATGGTCCGGCTGTCAGAGGAGAGTCTAGTCGTTTGAACTTTTAGCAAAATGACTAAGTGTGTGAATGAGCGAAAGATGCATATGTGATCATGAAAACGCACACTGGAATGACTTGATGATGAGATGACTCAAACCATCCAAACACACATGTTCAACACGACTGATCAATGGTGCAAGCAACAAGTGTGACACTCGTGATTGATCGTTGATCGACCGTGATGGTGCTTGTGAAACATTGAATGTGACTTTGTGTGTGTGTGATAGATTCTTTTATAGCAGACACAACAAGTACACATGAAGCGAAGACTTTGAGCATAACCAGAACATGGTTGCAAGAATAAGCTAGAATCCAACATGCATAAAATCGAACAAAATGCACAAGCAAGGTGGATTCAAAGACTCACATGGGCTCACAGAGTGAACCTAGGGTTGTGTAGTCATCAAGAAAAACTCTCAAGGGAGGCTTTGAAATTGGGTCAGGGCCAAAATTTTGGAGGGTGGTTGCAGCTGCTACAACAAATGCTAATGGTCCTGATGTTAGTACATTCATGTATATAATGTAAATATTTTCCTATCACCTTGCATTTTATAAATATGATAAATATTTTGTGGTTGCCATCATGTACATGTTGAAGTTTCACTTCCATGATAATGGGAAACATTTCTCAGTTATAGTTGTGTACATGTGGAAGATCATAATTATACTATGCCCACAAATATAGTAATGAATAGTGTCTAACTGAATCGAAACCCTAACCATCGACCTGGCCTCCATTGATGAGGGTTCAACCGATGGTCCTTCCTTAAGGTAACCACTTATAATCATTGATGGCATAATTTTCTAACTCAGGGGACCTTGTATTAACTAGGCAGATTCAGATGGAACCTCAATGACTTGAAGGTGAGGATAATAAAAAAAGTTCAACATATAATAACCCAGACACATGCCTTTATACCAGGGGCATGATATAAGTATAAGGAACTCTATCAATGGGGGGGTTAAAGAGCATATAGCTCGACTCATATAGATAAAAGAGTGAAAACAATTCAACCCAATACCTAAGAAGAGACTCACAGACACTCACAAGCATAAGATTTACAGGCCTTGATGCAACCAATGAGGGCGAGGAGGTATTTTGCAACCTATTAGGACACGTGAATAGATTTTTATCCTCCCTCACACCTTGTCAATTCTATAACAAACCTAGGAAGAGGGTAAATGATAGATAGGGAGAAAATGGGAGGCCAAATGGCAGGAAAGGGAAAATCTAGTTAGCCAAGGACAAATTAACCAGAAGCATGGAGTGAGAAGTAGAAAAAAGAGAGAAATTGGGCTAAGGATAACAAGAAGAAAAAGAGAAAAGTGAGAGGAGAGTAAGGGAGAAGGAACTGAGAGTGAACAAGATGAGGAGAGGGAAATCAAAGGTAAGAAAGTCATTGGGTAAATACTTGAAGTGCATTGTTGCAAGGAGGGTGTCATACTCGAACATCATGGCGTCTGCACCAGGAAGATAGAAAATTGAATTCTGATGCCACAAGTTAGCCTCCATCATGTTATTGAATTGTAGATTTGGCATTTACTACATCAAATTACCACTTCTCTGTATCTAATTAACAATCGAGTTCTCGGGTCTAGGTCAATGGGAAAATCACTACCATGACTCTCTTTTGAGCAATACAATTTCCCAAATGTCTTATAGTCATATAATTGTTGGTTAGTTTTACAACCCAAGATTCAAGAACCTTACCATCATGCCTATGGCTTAGACACCTTCCAACTGGTGTAATAAAGGTAGCGAGTAATATTGTCACACTGAACACTATAAAATAAACTTAACCCTAGGCTCTTAGTGAAGAACAAGTAACTATCTAGCCTCTGGAAGGTTTTTTGGATTGACCGTTGGTGAAAATTACTCTATTTAGGTGTGCCAATGTGTGCTTAGTTTTAGCAAGTGCTAGGAAAAGCACAAGGGAGCACTAGGTCAAAATGAATGGAAATGAATGAATAAGAGTGTGTGACAAGGAGTGTCAAGGAGTTCCAGGTGTGGTAAGGGGGGAGTGACATGGTATGCTAAGAAACACGAATTCATGCTAGTGTGCCAGAGTGGCATGCGACCAAGATGTTGCAGGTGCGAGGGTGTACCAAAATGTGCTAGGAAGTGTTAGGGATTGTTAGGGAATCACAAGGTAGAACTAGGTGAATAATGCACGCAAATGAATGATTAAGAGTTTGTGACAGGTAGTGTCAGTGAGTTCAAGGTATGTTAAGGAGGGAGTAACAAGGTATGCTAGGAAATGCTAAGGCATGCTAAAGGCCAAGGAAACATGCCAAGATGTGCTAGGTGCTAGGGTGTGCTAGTGCATGCCAGGGAGAGTTATGGAGTATAAGGGAAAACAAGGGAGCACTAGTTTGAAATGCATGGAAATGAATGAATAAGAGTGTGAGATAGGGATTGTCAACGAATTCTAGGTGTGTGAAGGAGGAACTGACAAGGTATATAAGGTAGTTCTAAGGAATACTACAGTTCGAGGGTGACATGCCAAGATGTTCCAAGTCCTAGGGTGTGCCAATGTGTGTCAGGGAGTGCCATGGGAACACAAGGGATAACTAGTTCAAAATGCATGGAAATGAATGGATAAGTGTGTGTGACAGGGAGTGTCAGCAAGTTCCAATTGTGCTAAGGATGGAGTGAAAAGGTTATATACTAGGTAGTGCCAATGTATTCTAGAGTTCGAGGGCATGTCAGGGAGTGGTAGTGTGTGTTAGGGAGTGCCAAATCATGCTAAGGAATGCAGTGGATGCTACTACGTTCCATGTAGTTCCAAGGTATTGTTATACGTGCTAGATGTTATGGAATGTGAAGATGTAAACTATGTTTCTTAGTTGTTTTATGGGCACGATTAGATGTGATCCTTGACTTGGTAACCTGTTAAGTGGGATGAGTTAAGACTAGACATGAGAAGCCTAAGATGATTTATAGGCCATTAGGTGAAAAAGACATAGTCAAGTTGTAGTAAATATAACTTGGTCAAGTTGTTGTAGTCGAAGCGGGACTTGGTTGGGTTCCCAACTCTAAAAGAAAATAAGGGTAGTTATGAGGGTATGATATCTAAGGAGTGTCATGGCACGCTAAGGAATGAAAAGGCATGATAAAATATGCCAGGTAGTGTCAATGCATGCCAAGAATTGTTTGGGAGCGTTAGGGCATTAAAAGGGATAAGTATATCAAAGTGCATGGAAATGAATGGACAAGAGATTATGCCAGGGAGTGTTAGTGAATTGTAGGTGTCCAATGGGCAAAGTGCGTTAGGAGAATTTCAAAATAGGACTTGCAGGATGAAATCATATGATTGTGATAAGGGGATGGACGAAGAATTTTTAGACAAAGGGATTCTTTTGGCTAGGCACAACACTATTTTTTCAATGACTTGGTTTGGTTCCCAAATTGCAATAAAAGTAAGGCTACCTATGAGGGAATGACAACTAGGGAGTGCCAAGGTGTGCAAGGAATGCCAGGAAGTTCTAAGATATGCTATAAATTTCCAAGGCATGTTAGGGATTCCAAGACATGCCAAGTGCTAAGGCATGTGAATATGTACTAAGATCTAGGATGTGGCACAAATGTATGCTAGGGATTGCCAAGGAAACACAAGGGAGGACTAGTTTTAATTGCATTGAAATGAATGAATAATAATGTCTGATAGGGAGTGTTATAAATTAATAGGTGTGCTAAGGAGGGAGTGACAAGGTATGATAGGTAGTGCCAAGGCATGATATAGTGCTAGGAAAGCATGTTAAGATGTGGCAAGTGCCAAGGTGTGCCAATTTGTGCTAAGGAGTGTTAGGGAGTGCTAAGGAAACACGAGGGAGAACTAGGTCATAATGCATGGAAATGAAGGAATAAGAGTGTGTGAAAAGGAGTGTCAGTGAGTTCCAAATGTTCTAAGGAGGAGTGAAAATGCATGATTGGAAATGCTATGGAATGATAGAGTGTTAGGGTGGCATGCAACCAAGATGTGCCAACATGTGCAAGGAAGTGTTAGTTGGGAGTCCTAGGGAAACACAAGGGAGAACTATGTCAAAATGAATGGAAATGAAAAATAATAGTTTATGATTAGAAGTTTTAGTGAGTTTTAGGTGTGCTAAGGATGGAGTAACAACATATGCTAGGTAGTGTTAAGGCATGCTGTAGGTCAGGGTGACATGCCAAGATGTCATAAGCGATAGGGTGTACTGACACGTGTCAAGGAGTGCTAAGGAGTGTTATGGAAACACAAGGGAGAACTAGGTAGAAATGCATGGAAATGAATGATAGGATTTTGTGACTCGGAGTGCCAACAATCCCTAGGTGTCCTAAGGAGAGAGTAACAAGGTATGCTAGGTAGTGCCAATGAATGCTAGAGTGCTAGGGCGATAGGCCAAGATGTGTCAGGTGTTAGGGAGTTTCCGGGAAACATAAGGAAGCACTAGGTCAAAATGCATGGAAATGAACAAATAAGTGTGTGCGAGAGGGAGTTTCAATGAGTTATAGGTGTGTTAAAGAGGGAGTGACAAGGTTATATGCTAGGCAGTGCCAAGGTATGCTAACTACCAAGGCATGTGAGGAAGTGCTACAGTGTGCTAGGAAGTGTCAAAGCATACCAAGGAATGTAGGGGATGTTAACACATGCCACATAGTGCCAAGGCATTCTAAGACATTCAAGGTTCTATGGCATGTCAAGATGTAAATTGTGTTTCTTAATTGTTTTATGACCACGGTTGGATGTGATGAGCCTTGTCTTGGTAACTTCTTAAGTGGGACGAGTTGAGATTGGACATGAGTATCCTAAGATGCGTTACAGGTAGTTCTTATGTTAACAAGTCATATGAAACATTTCCATGATACATGAGAATTTGGGTTTCATATTAGAATCTTTGATGTAAATAAAGTCAAGTGCCACAACACATCTACTTTACAGAATGAAATCTAGACACACAAGGAATCATCTAGTGCACATGACAATTTTTAAATTTTTCAAACCCTTCTTCATTATATTGCAAACTATAATAGAATATGCTAGAGCTCCCATACCAGGGATCATGGCTTCTTACAATCACACAGATACAAAGAATACAACTAGGACTTGGCGTTAGTCCTTTCTACCTTGAACAAGAGAACACTTGACATGCGTGCTAATGGTGGCCACACATAGCCCTTTTTTTCCATGTGTCCTAAACACATATGGTAGTTCCTCTTGCATCCCATTTTGAAACTCCTCAATATGCCTCTATCAATGAACTCAAATCCTTTAGGTTACTCAACTCGGCTCAACCAACTTTTCCCTCTAGCTACCTCCTTTTTCCTTCAAGGTCTACAACACTTAGGGTCTTTGATCAACTCTTCACAACTTCATTTATGAGAAAATATTTGGTCTGGACACGTTTTTCATATTGTTGCTCCAATAAGATAGGTATAGGGATATGGAGGTTTCCCTTCTTCTCACTAACTCAATCCTCTACAATATAGTGAACTAGGGCTATTTTTTTATCCAACTAGACTACTACTTTAGTCCTTCAAAGCTTGCACATCCTTAGGCCTAATAAAACTACCCTTCTAGAAGTCTTGTTGTCCTTCACAAGTTCAGGACTTAGGGCTCTTCTTTGAGAGTCACCTAACAACCCTCTAACTATACATGGACTACCATCGATTTTCCTAGCCACAGCCAATTATTTTACTGATATAGGGCCCACAACACTTCCCTCATCTAGCACTCTTCAAATATGCCACCTAATAGTGATTTGAGTCCTCTCAAAATCACTATTCTTGTCTATAAATTTCTTTTTTTTTCAATATATGAGCAAATCTGAACTACTCCTCTTATCATCCTTCTAACAATCTCTATATGGATGAACTAGGGTCACAAATCATCCACTAATAGTCCATTGACTACTATTTATAAGTTCCTTCAAATTTCTGTCCAGAACTTTATGTATAGTTGAGAACAATCAACTCCTCTTCATGTAAATCCATTCCTCATATGGCAGAGATAAATGTCACTCTAAGGGTCATGACCCCTCTTATTCTACACAGATTTGTCATAGTCTTAAGGGAATACCTTATGGACTGGACATGCTACGAAACCATCCTAACTAGGGAATTATACTTCTGTTCTAATTTCTTTATAACAAACCCTATTCAACCATAGAAAAAACAACAACTTTTTCCTCCATAAGAGACTCGACCTAGCTAATATGGATCCATATATTATGGGAATTTCTTTGACTAAATCTTGACCTAAAATTTAGATCTATATGACCCTCAAACTACTATTACCTTAGTCAATATTACACCTATGGCTACTTCTGCTATTTCCATAAATTCCATTGCAGACCATCCTCCAATTGTGTTGGTCTTTATCACAAAACTTGTGGCCTGCTAACCACCACAAGGTAGGGTCTCAACCTTCTTTATTCTTTCATGATTTGATGTAGCCTTCACACAGAATCACCACTAAAATCACATGCTCAAATTCTCATGAGCTCCCTCACTTGAGCTCAATCTGCCAAAAGAGAACCAACAATATGTCATCCTACTTTCTAGCTTCAACCCATTAAGGTATGCAACATTCTTGTGAACCCTCACATGATGATATTTCTCCTAGTGGATGATCATCGCCTCCCTTTAACAACCCTTACTTAGCCCTCTAACTTGACCTACTTTAGGAATACATCTGTCCTCGCATTCTTGATCAAATGAGGTCCTTCTCACTAGATGTTCTTCCCTTCATATGAAGGCCTCCTAAAAGATCTCTTCCTAGATAGGCCTCTTAGGAACCCTCTAGAACTTAAAATTTTTATATTCTTAGACCTTAGGAAATATTAACTTTCCTTTCTAATTTTCTTTTAGATTTTAACCCCCATATTGGGTCCAAAACCCCTTTGCTTGGGTTCTTTTCCCACAAAGCCTTTTGTGACCAAACTCACAAGCCCATCTCACTAGGCTTGTGGAGTACCTTTGATCTAGGTGGATATTGGTGGCCACCCGCCATTTCCACTTGGACCCCCACCATTGTTTCTTTCAATTTTTCATTTTCCTTAATTGTAGCACAATTTACTATTTTTAGCACGTTTTCGAGTCCTAAACTTCTGGAGCTATTTTGAGGCTCTAAACAATGTTCTTTTTGGAAATCTTATACTAACGATTTTTTGCCTAAAATTGTTTTTTTTGTCATAGTCCTTGGAGAGATCTTTCCAATGGGGTATCATGCACATCAAAGAAAGATAATATGATCAAGTCACAACCCTGGGAAGTTGGTTGTCCAACTAACCCCAATGTGGCCCATAAACTCTTGGTGTTACATCTCCTTGGGTGAGGTTTTTGGTTGTTTAGGGTTTTCTCTTATTGTTCAATAATAAAAAGGCCTTTGAGCCTCATTGTAATGCAGTTCATAGGCATGTAGCCACCACATCTCTTCTCAGAGATAAGCTAACATCACCCGAGCTAGTTTATTTCCATTTCTTTTTGTAAGCATATTTCAGTACTTTACATTAATGAAATGAAGTATTATTTTTGTTGCATCTTTGTATTTATGGTTATCTCTGTAATTTGTTGCATTCTTGTTTAAATCTGGATCAGTGGTAGCAAAGTGGTCTGCTCTTTCTCTATTTTTCTTTGCATGTCCCCAACGAGGTCAGGATATAAGGAGTTAGGGCTTAAATTGGTCGAACCTTTGCAAGGCCAGCCTCAAAAATCTTGACGGCCTCCCATGGCACATGAAAAATAAGATGAGGGGGTAGGAGATCCTATCAAAATCTTGCTCAAAGAAGCCCTCAAGCGACAAAGGAACTCGATGATTTTTCCATCTGGGAAAATATTACCGTCACTCTTCTCAAAGTAACCCCCATGTCAAGGACTAGTGGGAAACCTACTGTGAGCAGAAGGACGAAAGTACAGACTCACTGTTTTTAATCACTCCCACTTGAAGTTCATTCCGGGATACCATCAAGAAGTAGTACTACACTGCCGAGAGCTATGAGGACAAATACATAAAGTGGACAATGTTGCGACATGGAAGGGACCACGAAGTGCCAGAGTTTACCAATATTTTTCATACCCTTCACACAAAGTTGGGTATCAAGGATTATGATCACCATTTGGTACTCAAATACCGTGATTGCCTACACAGGTGCATCCAGGATGTGATGGAGTTCTTGGAAATCTCCTTTTTTGGCATGGAACACCAATACGTTGTCAGGATTGACAAGAAGTTTAAACAGAAGAAGCGAGACTTCAGATCCATGAATCAGAAGCAAGGGAAAGGCTTCCCCAAACCACAAAACTAAGGGAAAACCCAAGAAGGTGTGAGCTAATACAACCCGTCGAAGCCACAAGAAAATAACAACACCATGAAGTCAAAGAATGACAAAGGAAAGTGGTCCGAGTTTCATAAGAGCACCACTCACAACACAATTTAGTGTCGGAACAAGCAGTTGCTGGTGGCCAAGTTGAGGGCTTCATAATCAGATGCATGTTCCCACTGTGAGTCAAAACCTGACAAGGGGAATGACAAAGGGAACCAGATTATTGATGTGGAGCCCAACACCATTGTTGCCACTGCCAAGATCCAAAAGAATGAGCCCGAAGATCAAGAGGAGCGGGAGTGTCTTTTCCACTCACACATGTGGATCAAGGGTTCGCTGCTGCAATTCATTATCGACAGTGGCAGCCAAAATAACCTCATTTTAGTAGAAGCCGTGAAGTGACTGCGATCACCGACCATACCAGACCTGCAACCGTACAGCATCAAGTGGCTTCACCAAGGATAAGATCTTTGAGTCAGCCAATAGTGCCTCATTCTTGAAAACATGAAGCCCTTCACAAATGAAGTATTGTGGCATGTTGCACCTCTGGATGTTTGTGATGTATATTTGTCCAACCATACTTGTGGAAGCGACATTTTGTTTATGATTCAAGGCCTTGCACTGTTATTATTTATTTAGGTAATTCCTTATCCATGATACCGGAGGTAGCCCCACCTACCATCACCTCTTTGATTATTGCTAATAAATAAAGTAAGATCACCTCCCACACACGGAAATTTATTTACTTTCTGGTCTACTCTCAAAGCAAGGGGAAGATCATAGCGACATCCATTGCCCCTGGGAAGGGTTTCTCCATGTAGTAAAGGTAGGTGGATACGGTTGTGGAAGAACACAAGGACATCTTCTCTTCACCAACAGGGGTACCGTTGCACTATCAGGTCAAGCATTCATCTGATCTGACTCCTGAAGCACCTCTACCTAATGGGTTGATATATCATCGCTCCATTCTCAAAAATGCCAAGTACAAGAAGCAACATGATCAACATCGGGTGACACACAAGTTTCAAGTGGGCAACAAAGTTTGGTTGCATTTGCAAAAAGAATGCTTTACATGAACCCATCAGAAGCTTAGACCACTCTAGTATGGTCCTTACACCATTACCAAGGTGGTGGGGAAGCAATGATTTGGAGCACAACATTCCCCCATTCCTTGGCTTGCACTGAGTGTTCAATGTGGAATGCCCTCGGCCATGCTTCCCACCATTACTAGACACATCAAAGATTGCAAAACAGCTCACCAAGGACCAAGTTCAGTAGAATTTTCCCCATCTCATGGAGGAACTCAACACAATGGGGACCATTACTTCCTAAGTGGGAAGGAATGATCCAGGTGGATATTGGTGGCCACCCAACAATTCCACTTGAACCCCCACCATTGTTTCTTTCAATTTTTCAGTTTCCATAATTGTAGCACAATTTACTATTTTTAGCCATTTTTCAGGTCCTAAACTTTTGGAGCCATTTTGAGGCCCTAAAGGACATTTTTTTGGCAATATTGTACTAGCAATTTTTGGCTAAAATCATCTTTTCCATAGTATTCATCGAACAGATATTTCTAATGGGGTATCATGAGCATCAAACGAAGATAATATGAACAAGTCACGACCTTGGGAAGTTGGTTGTCCAACTAACCCCAATGGGGTCCATAAACTCTTGGTGTTACATCTCCTTGGGTTAGGGTTTTGGTTGTTTAGGGTTTTCTCTTATTGTTCAATAATAAAAAGGCTCTCGAGCCTCATTGTAACATAGTTCAGAGGCATGTAGCCACTACATCTCTTCTAAGAGATAAGCTACCATCACCCGAGCTAGTTTATCTCCATTTCTGTTTGTAAGCATATTTTAGTATTTTACATTAATGAAATGAAGTATTATTTCTACTGCATCTATGTATTTATGGTTATCTCTATAATTTTTTTTGTTCCTATTTAAATTCGGATCAACCTCCCAAGCTACATAATTCAACAATATAGTCTAGTTGTAGAACTTTAACTTGTTCAAACACCTGTAGTCAAGCAAGGACTTGGTTCAGTTCCCAAGTTGCAAATTAAGTAAGAGTAGTTGTTAGGGCATGATAGCCAGGGAGGGTCAAGGCATGCCAAGGAATAAAAAGGTCTTCTAACACATGCCAAACAATTTCAATGCATGATGAGGAGGGTTAGGGAGTGTTGAGGCATCACAAGGGAGAGCTAAGTCAAAATGCATGGAAATGAACAAATAAGAGTGTGTGTCAATGAAAAGGTGTTATAACACATGCCAAACAATTTCAATGCATGATGAGGAGGGTTAGGGAGTGTTGAGGCATCACAAGGGAGAACTAGGTTAAAATTCATGGAAATGAACAAATAAGAGTGTGTGTCAAGGAGTGTCAGTGAGTTCAAGTCTACCAAGGACGAAGTGTGTTATAAGAAGTTCATAATAATATTGTAGGAAGAAAGCCTTCAGTTGCAACAATGGGCTCAACAAAAAAGTTTTAGACAAAGGGAGACTTTGTGCTGGGAACAACATTGTTTTGCTTTTATCTGTTATTTTAATATGACATGTGGCACACTTTGGCCGAATGGTCACGTTTTAAACATTGTACATTGTTCTGTATAAGTTTTGGGACACTCAACTTGTGTCTACTTATATCTTGTCTGTCTTTTGCATCTTGTGGTTCTTGCAAACTCTCATTTAATTTTCTATTGTTTATATTAACTGGACATCCATGTGAAAAATTTCCTGTGTAAGCTATGTTGCTTTGTTGTTTTATGGACATGGCTAGATGTGATCCTTGTCTTGGTAAGTTCTTAAGTGGGACAAGTTGAGTCTAGAAATGAGTGGCCTAATATGAGTTATAAGTAGTTCTTAGGTGAACAAGGCATAATGTACTTATCGTAGGTGAAATTTGCCAAGTTGTTACGGTTGAAGCAACCCAATGTCACATGAACTGTAGTAGCTAAGGACATGATTGGATTCCCAACTCATGAAAAAATGTAAGGCTATTTGTGAGGGCATGAGTTCTAATCTGTACTAGGGAATGCTAACATCTGCCATATATTTCGAAGTCATGTCAAATATGCTAAGATGTGTCATGTTCTAAGGCATTCCAAGATGTGCAATAATGTGGAAATACATGCCAGGGACTATCAAGGAAACAAAAAGGAGAAACAAGTTAAACTACAAGGAAATGAACACATAAGAGGGTTAATAAGTAATCAATTTACCTTTTCCAAAAGGGGCATGCTAAGAACATCAACACTAGGTTCCAATAGGTTCCAAGTGCCAAGTGTTAGTGCATTCTAAGTGCTAAATATTCCTCTGTTACTTCTCTTCTACTTTCCAATAATTGATCTCAAATAAATTTAATATTAAACCATGCCAAATATTACCAAGGCATCTCAATGAATGTTATACATGCTAAGACTTGTCAAGCACCAACATGTGCCAAGTGCCAATGTGTGTTAGGGAGTGGTACGCATGTTATGAAGTGGCATGGCATGCCGAAGAGTGTTAAGGTGTGCCAGAGACTGCTAATGCATGTTGAGGAGTGTTAGGGAGTACCAGGGAAACACAAGGGCGCACTAGGTCAAAATGCATGGAAGTGAATGAATATGAGGGTGTGTCATGGAGTGTTAATGAGTGCTAGCTAACATTCCAAGGAGGGAGTGACAGTTTATGTTAAGAATTGGTATGGCATGCTAGGGAATATAAAATCATGTGAAGAAGCGCCAGAGTGTGCTAGGGAGTTCCAGTGTGTGTTAACATGTGCTAAATAGTGCCAAGGCATGCCAAGACATGGGAGATGCTAAGGCATGCCAAGATGTGCAGGGTGTCAAGGTATGTGAATATGTGTCAAGGAGATTCAAAGAAATAAAAGGAGTAACCAAGCTAAAATGCAAGGAAATGAACGCATAAGAGGGTTAATAAGCCAAGACTATATCCTTTTCAAAATGGGCATGCTAGGCACACTAATAATAGGTTCCAATACATGCCAGGTGCTAATGTGCGCCAAGTGATAATGTATGTTAATGCATGACAAAGTGTTCCAAGGAATGGTAGGGACTACAGGGCATTCCAACACATGCTATGAGAGTGTTATGTTATGTTAGGGCCTTCCAACATGTGCTTGGGTGTCCTAGTCATGGCAAGATGTTCTAGGTATAAAGATGTTCCAAGACATGCGAGGTGCAAAGGAATGATAGTGTGTGCCAAAGCATGTTAAGGTGTCCAAAGAGTGTAGAGGAATACTAGGTATCTTTAATTAATAGAATTGAGAGAGATTGATTATGTATTAAATAATATAGTTCCTACACACTAGTGGAACTTTATCTAAAGGGAATTTGTAATATGATAAACCTAATAAATATTAATCATGCATTGACTCATAGGAAAACTATATTATCATTGCTTGAGGGAAATGATACACACTAATTACTTCTTAACAAATTGACTAACTCTAACCACTATGGAATTGGAAACATAATGAGAAAGACTCCACAACAATGGTCTTAAATCATTATCTTTTGACAAAAAATATAGTAACATGCACATAGCAGCATAAAAAACTAATTGGAATGATCAATGATGATGAACATTTTTTTAGCATCACCAAAAGTAACCAAAAGGAGCATTGGTGAGGGTCAATAAAATGTTGTCACCAGAAGTTTCACCAAAGAGATAATTAGTGAAGGGCCTCTAACAACCCTCATGAAAAGTGTCACTGAAAATGGCTTCGGGGACAAACCTTATAGGACCATCACTATATGCACTTACAACAACTCATTTTTAGGGACCGTCACCATATGCAACATTGGTGATGGACCTTAAAGGTCCATCGCAGGCATGACCCTCACCAATCACCATTTTTATTGTAGTGCATCCACTGAAACAACCTGATTAGTTGTAGAATAATTTGTTGACACCTAATAATAGGGATAGGGTGAACAACTATAATTAGTGTAAATAAATAATAGAGGAAATGGAGAGTCATCGGGAGATGAACTGAACAGTCACTCCCTCTTGTATATAATAATGAACAACTTGAATTAATAAATCAATTACATTTGAGGAGTTACCTCCTGGTCTAACATGGTATTAGAGCGAGCTCCCAAAATTAACTTTTGTAACTCCTGGCATTAGTTTTTTCCCATACACTTGGTATTTTGTCCCTCTATTCTCTGCTGCCCTCTGTCATCTTTGACATAAATCCCTATGTTCTTTTTGATAACTGTTGTATTATATTTTCTATATTTGATATGCCTAAACACACCATAACTTGTAACTCATTATACTCCTTCGCTGCAACTATCGCTGCAACCATCGCTGCTAAGGGAATATTGCTACTCCACAGTGCGCTCATTGCCTGAATTATTGGAGGTAGCTGTTAAGGAACGCAAAGCTTTTCTTTTGAAGTCCGGAGTAGCTTTTGTGATCGATGCACTTGTATCATAGCATCACAGTCCTTGTTTGAATGTCACGTGAGTACTCATTCTGCGTTGGCAATTGGTAAGTCCTTTTTCACCCATGCTCCATAAGATTTCATACACTGTGAGGGTTATTTGAATAATCCATGGAGAGTTGAAATACTACACCTGGTAGCAATACCGACTACACTGTTCTCCACACTGGTCATTGCTCAACCCTCAATCGTCCACACTATGCTATCTAAACACTACACTATCCCAAGTTCATCACTGTTGATTCATCATTGTGGTAGCTCCTAAACTCTGCTTCCATTTGCACGCTTCCCCATACATTCGCTCCCCATCTTCACGTTGATAGGCTGCCACCCATTTGCATGTAGTTATCAACACTACCACCCATATCTATCCAATGGTATACCATGTGGTGAATAATATACCACCCATACCTATCTCGACTCTACATTAACCATCTCTATATCCTCTCTGCGTTAACCATCTAAATTTGCTATAATATGCAGCCAGCACTTCTGGTGTCAAATAAAATATGACAACACCTCTATGTTATGCTATGGGTTTTGAAATTTAAAACAAAGCACATTTTATTAAAAACCTCTGATATATTTATATCAGAATTGTAATTTTTTTTACAAAACTTCCACTGGAAGTCCTATTTTTTGGCAACGGAAGTATATTTTTACAGTACACAAATTAAAGAAAAAAAATGCATTCATTGATATCTATCATGTGAGTGGTTCTCACTGAAAAGGAGAACTATCCAAAATGGTCACGCAAAATCAAACACACTCTCGTTTTTAATGAGCTGTGGAAATGAGTGTGTGTTGGAAACAAAGACAAAGAGCTAGAATAGCCTACCTCAGACAAGGAATTTGCCATTTTGGAAAATAATAATAGCAAGGCTTATGCATTGATTGCAGCATCAGTAAATGAAGAGGTGAGTCGCCATATTTCACCATCTTCAAATGCTTTCAAAGCCTTACAAAAACTGAAGGATCTCTATGACTCAAACTTTGCACTTGAAGTTGTTCAACTCATGATTAAATTATTCACCTTTGAATTCAAAATAATGATCCTCTTACTCTTGCATCAGAAGTAAAATATATTATGCATGATATCAAAGTCACTAATGTTGAACTAGATATTCCTCTAATAGATTTTCTCAAGGCACTTTATCCCACTTACTCAAATTATCTTGAGTCATTGCAATCAAATGGAAACCTCAAAGGTATTACCTTTGACTCCCTTCTGAAAAAAATTGCTAAAAGAGAGAAAGCTTTTGGGAAGAAGATAGCTCCTCAGTCTTTTGAAGAGGCTATGTGCCTTGCTCATAGAGAAAAGAATCTTGCTCAAGATTCTTCTAGAGGAAGAGGTGGTTGAAGAGGAATAGGAATAAATTTCAGAGGTAGGGGAGGCAGACACTCTTAACGAGAAAAATCAGATTTGCGCTGCATATGCTACAAAAGAGATGGATCACATGATGCATCCACATGCAAGTTGCCTTGGGACAGAATTGAGCAGGAAAGAAACCAACCGAAGGGTAAAACTAATGACAAAGAGAAAGGTAAAGCACTTGAATCCACTCACTATGTTGTGGCACACTATAATATTGGAGTAAATGAAGACTTATTTAATGCTTCACTTGCTTCTTGGAAAAATGATTGGTTGCTTAATTCAAGAGCAACTTTCCACATGAATAGAAACAAGACTCCTTATGAAATTTGGTATGGACACATTCCTTTAGTAAAGCATCTCAGGTTCTTTGCTTCCACATGTTATGCCTTGATACAAAAGGTACATAGAAACAAACTTGGTCCAAGAAGTCGTAAGTGTATCTTCCTGGGGTATTCAAACACCTCCAAAGCATACCGTCTCTATGATGAAGTCAATAACAATGTTGTTGAGCAGCAACTTGATCACTTGGATAGATTCGCAAATGCAAAATCATTTCAAGAATTTGATAATTAGATTACACATCTTGAAGGGGGGATTCCTATACTAGATCAACCTGTGGAATGTTCTTCTGAATCACTCTCTCCTCCACATGAAACTCCAACAACGGATGATACTTTGAGTGATGTGATTGACAGGATTGGGAGACTCAATCTTGATTCAATCCTAGCTCATTCAACGGAGTAGCCTGGACCATCTGAGAAAGGTCCCCCAAAGTGGTTGACAAAGACACTTGAAAGTGTTCATCTTGATGAGGTTGGAAATATAGGAACTAGAAATTCAAACTGGCAAAATGGACGTGATATAGATGACTCTGATTCACTTATTGATATGGATGTTTCTTATGATTGTGAATTGAATTTTTCCACAGATTTTGAACCAACTTCCTTCAAAGATGCTTCTCATGATGAATGGAAAGAACCATTGTAAAAGGAGTATGATGCCTTAATAAAGAATGGCACTTAGAAGTAGGTTGATCCTTCATTAGGAACCAAAAAAATTGGCTACAAGTGGGTCTACAAGAACAAGTATAAAGTTGATGGCTGACTTGACAAGCACAAAGCCAGAATTGTGGCAAAAGGTTTTGCACGGAAGGAAGGGGTCGATTATGAGGAAACTTTTCCCCCACAACAAAATGGGCTACCATTCGGACACTCTTTGCCCTAGCAGCTTAGAACAGTTGGAAAGTCCATCAAATGGATGTAAAAACTGCCTTCTTGAATGGAGATCTAAAAGAGAAAGTTTTTATGTCCCAGCCTAAGGGATTTGATGTGAAAGGACATGAACATAAATTATGTAAACTTGTGAAATCCTTGTATGGCCTCAAACAAGCACCAGGAGCATGGTATGAAAAACTAATTGAGCATCTTCTGAAACTCAATTTCAAACATTATGATCTTGATGATGCAAGTTTGTTTGTCAAGAAGGTTGGAAAAGCAGTTGTATATCTTTTGGCATATGTAGATGATCTTTTGATGACAGGGAACAATGAGAGCTACATTGCATCCATAAAGAAGGAATTGAGGAAAGGTTTTGAAATGACTGATTTGGGCTATGTTCATTACTATCTTAGTATTGAAGTAACTCAACATTCAAAGTTCGTATTCCTTTCTCAAAAGAAGTACATTGGAGATCTTTTGAATAGGTTTCGCATGAATGAATGCAATCCTCTGACTACTCGAATGGAAAAAAACTTAAAGCTCACATCCATTGAAGGAAAATAATTTGAGGATGCAACAAAGCATAGACAACTTGTAGGAAGTCTCAACTACCTAACTACTACCAAACCAGACATTTCGTTTACTTTTGGAATCCTCTCCAAGTTTATGAAAAAGCCTTGTGAGGGACATTGGTCTACTACAAAAAGAGTTCTAAAGTACTTGAATGGAACTCAACACTTTGGAATCAAGTATACACAGGTGGGTGACCTCAGCTTGATTGGATACTCAGATTCAGACTTCGATGGAGATAAAGAAACTAGGGTATCTACTTCAGGTTATGCTATGAGTCTCGGATCATGAGCTGTCTCCTGGATATCATGCAAACAATCAGTTCCAACAAATTCCACAAGAGAGGCAGAATATGTGGCAGCAGCCGAGGTCACAAAAGAAATTGTGTGGCTCAGGAAAATTCTTGAAGATTTGTAGGTAAAGCAAGTACAATTGACTCCACTCATGATTGACAATACCTCGGCAATAAAGCTGGTCAAGAACCCAAAGTTCCATGATTGAAAGAAGCACATCAATACAAAATATCATCTGATTCGACATGATTTTGAGGCCAAAACAATCCATCTCTGCCATTGTTCCACTAATGAATAGATTGCAGACATCTTCACTAAAGTGCTTGGAAGAGAAAAGCTTGAAGGATTGAGAACAATGCTTGGACTCACCAACATCCCTTCAAATTAAGGGGGGAATGCTGACACCTAATCATAGGCATTGGGTGAACAACTATAATTAGTGTAAATAAATAATAGAGGAAATGGAGAGTCATTAGGAGATGAACTTAATAGTCACTCCCTCTTGTATATAATACTGAACAACCTGAATGAATAAATCAATTAAATTTGAGGAGTTACCTCCTGGTCTGACATAATTCATGTGCCATGTTAGTGATATTTCTTGCAACTTCATGATGAGTTGTTCCTTCCTTACATCTTTGTCAGTGATTTGTCTTACTTTCCATACTGCATCAACTCCAAACCATAACTAGTCATGATCCTTTGATCCAAGTCCTCTAAAGTTGGGTAGCTTAATGTCATCACCCATTTTTCTTCTCAGGGGGTTAGCGAGAGGGGAAGGGGGGTGATTTGGGGGAAGTGTTGGAATTATGATACATATGTTGTACTTGATGGCAACCCACTCATCTTAGATGATAAATTATAGTTTAGCAAAGTTATTTTCTTCTTCACGGACTTTCATGCAGAGAAAAGTTCACACACTTTCATGCAAAGAAACGTTCACGCACTTTCATGCAGAGAAAAATTCCTTTCATGCAGAGAAAAGCACACGCACATGGGAAATATTATGGTTGGTTCATGGTATTAGTCCGACAATTTTTGATCCTATGGTTTTGGTTCATGGTATTGCATCCAAAAGAGTTGAACCCAAGTATTGGGTCCATGGTATTGTTTTGTTATGGTTTTGGACCATGGTATTGAGTAAGGCCTATGACTATAAAAGGAGAAGAAGATCATTAGGCAAAGGTATTGAAAAAGACTTAAATATCTGATGTAGTATGAGATCCAGTATGCAGGATATGGGTTATGATGCATTGCTTGATCTGAGCTAAGGAGGGATATCACCAGTTGATGGAGAACAAAATCTAAGGATAGATCGGGATCAAATGGTTTGAAATGGACTATCTCTATATGGTTTGATTATGGATAGACTAGATTTGAATTATTGTTGCATGTTTTATTGTATGCATGTTATGATCTGGGTATGATTGACGTCTGAAACAGCCGCAAAGTCATGATTGAATATGTATAGATCTGTACGCGGTTTGGCTTGGGCAAAAGCGCGTATATACGCATGTTTGATTCATCGTAGTAGCGTATACATAATGAAGTATGATGTTTGAAGTTGCAATTCGGTTCGATTATTATTGCAGAGCTCTGTAGTCTGCTCTGTGTTCTAGTGACTGTGTTGTTGACAGGGTTTCAGTGTTTTAGTGATTCAGAAATTGATGATGCTAGTATTGATTTTTTTGTGCTTCAATGATATTGATGGGTCCAGTATGAAAATTGGATGAAACGTTGCCTTCAGATTATAGTGTTGTGCTTTAGGTGTATCCACTCTGAAAATGTATGAAATGTGGTACCTGGAGGAAGAAAGAGAAGGTTGTTGCTTTCTGTAGGTCAGCACCTACGTACTAGTACATCAGCTAGTACAAGAGCTAAGGGGGTGGTAGCTCCCTTCCAGTAGCAGCTGAAGAACGAGTAAAGGTTGGAGAATTTCAGTAGGCCAACACCTACATACTAGTAAGTGGATCGGCTAGTACAAGAGCTAAGGGGGTTGTAGCTCCCTTCCAGGAGAGTCTGGAGAACGAGAGAAGGTTGTAGCCTTATATAGGTAGAAGCCTACGTACTAGAATAAGATTGCACTAGTACAAAACTATTGTAAATGAAGTTTCTTATTAAAAGAAGATAGAGACGACTTGTAGCAGGTGGTTTTCACCCACAATGGGTTTCCACCTTATATCATGGTGTTCATAAGTGCTTCTTGTGTGTGATGATCTGTTCTGTTTTACTGCAGCTACTTACTGTACATATGGTCAATGAAGTTCTGATGCACTAACTAAAGATCAACATTTAATGGATTGATTGAATCATAAGTATTCTGGATATACACTAGTTGCATTAGACACAGTTGTGTATACATGTAGGTTCCCTTAATTGAAGTAGCGTATATGTATCTAAGTATGGAAATGAAAAAGTTTTATTGATTTGATAATACTGATTCACCCCCCCCTCTCAATATTATTTCTAACAATTGGTATCAGAGCAGGTCCTCTGGTAGAAGCTTGATCTCTTGAAGGAGATCTATGGAACTATGCGAAAGAAGCTTAAGAAGAAAGCACCTAAGAAGAATAATACATCTCAGAAGAACTATGACAGTGGGTGTATGGATTGGGGAATATGTGGAAGAAGCTCATCAGGTTCAAAATCACTTCAAAATGAAGATGAACAAGATCTATCAGGTATGAATTTGTTATCCTCTGGTGATACATCTATTTATCCTCTTAAAGATGATGAAAGTGATAGTGAAACAACTGAATGTGCTCTTATGGGTGAGCAAGAAAGATATCAAATAGAGGCAAAATTTAAAAGGCTCACAGACAAAATTAGAGATCAACAAGATATATTAAACAAAAGGGAATGTGCCTTCAAGGAAGAATCTACCAAACTAAAATCTCAACTAGAGGAAGGAAACAAGGTAAGGAATCTATTCAAGGAAAAATGTCAAAAGTTGCAGGATGAAGTGACATCATTAAGAAATGAAGTAAATAAAAGAAGCCCAACAATAAAGAAACTCAAAGATAGATCCAGTTACTATGAAAGGCTTGAAGTTACAATCCTCTTGCTAAAGGAAGATCTTGAAGAATCAAAGAAGCAGAATAAGGAACTACTCCAAGATTTTAAAAAACAAGAAAATGAAGTTCTTGAACTAAGACGTCAATTAGAAGAAGAAAGAAAAGTTGAAGAAAACATGAAGAAGCAGCATCATGAAAGAGAAGAGCAACTTTGGGTTGAGGTAAATATTCTAAATGACAAATTAGAAGAAAAGGATAAACTCTTACGATTTCAAGATAGTACGAAGATCTTGGATGATATTCTTAGTAGACAAAGGTCTCCTGCTATCAAAATTGGTCTTGGTTTTCATGGATCTATTGAAAAAGAATCTAGTTCACAAAGTAAGACAAGGGAATCTAATGCAAAATCTGAAATGCTCAACAAGGAGATGAGAGGTCAACCCCATCAACAGCCAAGGAAAGAAATTCTTCAAAGAAATTCTTTTACTCCTCTGATAGATAAGGTTGAATGTTATGTATGTCATAATCTTGGACATGTTGCGGCTAGATGCAGAAGAAGAATGGTTCAAGATCATCACCTAGAAAGATCATCACAGTCCAAGTACTTTAATGGATATTGTTTTTCTTACAATATGTTTGGTCACAAAGCTGTTGATTGCTACAAAAGGAATATGAAACATGTAAGATGTTATGCATGAAACAAGCTTGGACATATAGCCAAGGAATGCAGGAACAAAGTACGGGCACCATACAAAAAGGAGAAAACATCATCACACTTGAAGATATGGAAGAAGAAGGAAGTACAGTCAGAAAGATGTGGCACCGCACAGTATACTCAGACACAACACAGCACAGACATAACAGACTCAGGGGGAGCTGAAAATGTAAAACTTCAGTGTCCTAAATCTCATACGCAAGTTTCATAAAGGGAAGTCGCATATACACACAAATTATACACTACACAGTCGCGTATATGTCTGTTTGAAGAAAGGTAGTGGGACAGGCTCAGAAAAAGGGTCTGATATGATTCAGTACATTATTTGCTCTGTTTGATAATGGTTACAAACTGCTAACGATGTGTGGAAATGTCTTGATACTTGTAAGATGTTTAGAAGTGTTTTGATTCTAAGTTGTTGATGACGATGCCTTGATACTTCATGCTGATATATGCATGATCAGATCTGATTGTTGGCATAGATTCAGGGGGAGCATATGCATTTAATAATGCATTGTTGGCATTATGGTTAGTATTCCTTGGTGATGATGATTATATGGCTAAATGATACATCCTGCTATGATATGGTTATGAGTTGTCCATGATAAAATCTCATGTGATTCTTGGGGTTACATAGTTGATGTTCAGATCATATTTGTGGATTGATTCTTAGATGGTGCATATTTGATGCTTACATGGTGATCTTCATAAGGATAAGGAGAAGTACAAAGCTTGAATACACAAATTCATTACTTAATGATGAGTCACTCATATGTTGTTTCCGTCATATGCATAAACATCATATAATATAGTTATGATGCAGGATTCCTATAGTTCTTGGTGCTCATGTGGATGAGGATTGTTGATGTTGATGAAAAATGATCTTGAGCTCAAGATACATAGTGCTAGATACATGAATGATTACTCAAAGTTGCATTGTTGGAGACATGATGATGATGATTTCTACCTATATGATGATAGGTTGATACTTACATATGATGATTGATGCAGATGTTCCCAAAGTGATGATACTTGGATCATGTAGATCTTGATGATGATGAGATAACTATGGTGATGAGTTGATATCTATATGCAGACATACTTTGTTACAGGACATTTACAGGTTGTTGATCTGGAAGTAGTTATACACGAGTTTTATGAGGAATATCCATGTATATACACGTGTTTCTATGGATACACGTACATTTGCTGGTCTATGTGGGTCGAATGGGTCTATCAGAGATCATCTAGCACAGGTTCAGGGGGAGCATATATTCTTCTAATGATGCATTGTTGGCATTATCTTAGAAGTCCTTGGTTTGATTTCTCAAGAGTTTTCTAGTGGAGTAGATCAATGTGTGCTAGTCTGAAGGTTGATTCTGTTGATACTTGTTCTTGTCTCTATGTTATGTACTTCTTTTCATATCAAGGCCATGTAACGGCCTATTTTGGTTTCCCCACTATGCCTAGGATGAATAAGTTTTGTCTATCTAGTGTATTCCCACTTGGATGGGAGATGGATGTATGTATGAGTCTTGATGATAGCAAGGTTACTTATAATGTATGGAGTCATGTTCTTTCTTGCAGAACATCTTTTTGCAGACAACATTTCAGCACATAGAATATACAAAGGGGGAGCTCATTCAAAGTTTTCCGCAGGTACTTAGGGGGAGTATGGTAGTCTGCCCCTTTGCCCTTGATGTCAAAGGGGGAGAGTGATTGGTTGTTGTTGCCATCAAGTCCAAAGGGGGAGATTGTTGGAATTATGATACATATATTGTACTTGATGGAAACCCACTCATCTCAGATGATAAATTATAGTGCAGCAAAGTTATTTTCTGGTTCATGGACTTTCATGGAGAGAAACGTTCACGCACTTTCATGCAGAGAAAAGTTCCTTTCATGCAGAGAAAAGTTCACGCACTTTCATGCAGAGAAACGTTCACGCACTTTCAAGCAGAGAAAAGTTCATGCACTTTCATGCAGAGAAACGTTCCTTTCATGCAGAGAAAAGTTCATGCACTTTCATGCAGAGAAAAGCGCACACATATGGGAAATCTTATGGTTGGTTCATGCTATTAGTCCAACAGTTTTTGATCCTATGGTTTTGGTCTGTGGTATTGCATCCAAAAGAGTTGAATCCAAGTATTGGGTCCATGGTATTGTTTTGTTTTGGTTTTGGACCATGGTATTGAGTAAGGCCTAAGACTATAAAAGGAGAAGAAGTTCATTAGGCAAAGGTATTGAAAAAGACTTGAATATCTGATGTAGTATGAGATCCAGTATGCAGGATATGGGTTATGATGCATTGCTTGATTTGAGCTAAGGAGGGATCTCACCGGTTGATGAAGAACAAGATCTAAGGATAGATCGAGATCAAACGGTTTGAAATGAACTATATCTATATGGTTTGATTATAGATAGACTAGATCTGAATTATTGATGCATGTTTTATTGTACGCATGTTATGATCTGGGTATGACTGATGTCTGAAACAGCCGCAAAGTCATGATTGAATATGTATAGATCTTTATGTAGTTTGGATTGGGCGAAAGCGCGTATATACGCGGGTTTGATTCATCCTAGTAGCATATACATAATGAAGTATGATGTTTGAAGTTGCAATTGGGTTTGATTGTTATTACAGAGTTCTGTAGTCTGCTCTGTGTTCTGTTGACTGTGTTGTTGACAGGGTTTCAATGTTTCAGTGATTCAGAAACTGATGATGTTGGTATTGATTGTTTTGTGCTTCAATGATATTGATGGGCCCAGTATGAAAATTGGATGAAACGTGGCCTTCAGATTATAGTGTTGTGCTTCAAGAGTATCCAATTTGAAAATGTATGAAACGTGGTACCCAGAGGAAGAAAGAGAAGGCTGTTGCCTTTTGTAGGTCAGCACCTACGTACTAGTACATCAACTAGTACAAGAGCTAAGGGGGTGGTAGCTCCCTTCCCGTAGCAGTTTAAGAACGAGTAAAGGTTGGAGCATTTCAGTAGGCCAACACCTACATACTAGTAAGTGGATCGGCTAGTACAAGAGCTAAGGGGGTTGTAGCTCCCTTCCAAGAGAGTCTGGAGAATGAGAGAAGGTTGTAGCCTTCTAAAGGTAGAAGCCTGCATACAGGTATAAGACTGCACCAGTACAGAACTATTGTAAAAGAAGTTTCTTATTAAAGGAAGATAGAGATGACTTGCAACAAGTGGTTTTCACCCACATTGGGTTTCCACCTTATATCATGGTGTTCATGAGTGCTTCTTGTGTGTGATGATCTGTTCTGTTTTACTGCACCTGCTTACTATACATATGGTTAATGAAGTTCTGATGCACTAACTAAAGATCAACATTTAATGGATTAATTGAATCATAAGTATTCTGGATATACGCTAGTTGCATTAGACACAGTTGCATATACACGCGGGTTCCCTTAATTGAAGTAGCGATATGTAAGCTAAGTATGGATGAAAAAAGTTATTGATTTGATAATACTATCACCCCCCTTCTAGTATTATTTCCAACAGGAAGGGAATGATTAGGGGAGGGGGATGGGGGGTAAGGGGAGTATATGGATGGGGAACCCCAAATATGCCATATTGTTTCTCAACTCCTAACTTCGATGCACCTTCAGGACGAGAGGGGGAATATCATTGGGTTGCGGGGTTACTTCCTTCTTCTCCACTCTCAGACCCACCTAACAAAGGACTATAGTGAGTGTCAATAAAGTTCTTTTGTTTGTGATCTACTCTATATCTATTTCCACTTTGCATAGACCCCAGTCCTAGTTCAGATTTATTCCCTATTCATCCAAACATTGGTCTGTCTGCATTCATAGTATGCCCTTTTTGCAGAAAATCATTTTAATCCATAGCTTCAAATAATTTAAGTACTTACCTTGCGAACCCTTGAAAAATCTTCACTCAACTTCATTGGAAGATTCAATCATGTCTATTTCATACTCAGTAATAAATCCTCCCAGGATATTGTCAATCTAAAAGTCAACCGCTCTTGAGATAATGTTGTTAGTATTCTCGACTCGCTATATCAATTCAGGGCTCCATGTGGTAGCCTCGTCCTTTTTGAAACAAGTCTTATGCTCAGTCAAATTTTATACCAAATCATATAGGTCATTGGAAAATGTCGTGAAGAATATCTCATGTTGTTCTATAAAGAGATACTTCTTCAACGAGGCTTCAATTGACAATTGGAAATTTTTGTTTTCCTGAACTGCAAATTCTCACTCTTTTTGTTCAACCCACTCCTGGATTTCCTTCTTCGGCGGATACCAAAACATGTCCCTCAAACAAATCCCAGTCCGGGCAACAGAAGAAATTTTTGGCTTAAGGGGATTGTACCCAGGTTCAAAGTGTACTATGCACAACAAAACCCACAACCACTGGCCCTTTTGGAAACCACTTGCAAGTAGATTGCAGCTCACCTGAAGCAGTTATGGGTGGTTGCAGAACTAGGTTTTTGCAGCTAGAGGGATACTGCATTGTTGAACCCGTGTGTTTTCTTATGTTTTATACTCATTTACAACTTCACATACATAAAGGACTTCGTGTTGATGCTTTACTTCACAAATTTGCACTTATTACATAAACATATAAGAGAACAATATAACATGTATTCTTTCGCATAAATAAGTAAAAAGAATGCATATCAGTACGTATGAACACATATTATGAATACAGATACAGAAGACTTCGCCAAAAATTCCTCTTATTTATTAAGATAGATCTTTCAGTACATATTATTTCTTCGACCTGCATACCAAGTTTCATGTGGTCTGTGTAGTTTGCTGCAAACTCTTCCAAGGTCTTCGTGCACTCAACTATTGAGACTTTTCCTAAGACCCAAATATAGAACAAAATATTCGATCACTTGTGCTTTGCTTATCATGTGTTCTTATTAATGATCTTCGATAAATAATTACATGTCCTTAAATACATTACATTTCTACCAAAAACCATGTTCTACATACCATGGACTCAACAAAACAAGGAAATAAAACCCCGATACTCGTTAAAAAATGAGGGGGTTTGACCCATCTTGGAAGCCTCTAGACATTGCGCGCTGAATAGAACTTCACGGACTTTGCGCACTCCACTCCTCAAAATGAAGTCTTTGACCAAAACTAGACCAAGTTGCACCACACCCAACGTGATACAAATATGATATGTCTCTTGTAATCATTACTAGTTGAGTTGTTTTATTTCAACTCTATTTTATATTACAAAATTTCTTTCATAAGTAAAAATGAAGGGACAAGTGTATGAGAAGTTTTGGAAGCCGAAGAGACAATGCTTCATTTCATATTCCATCAAAGAATACAAATAGCCCATATGGCTTTCTTATGAAACATAAAATGTGAAATGGAATGGAAACCTTTTCGAAGAAAAACAATTTGCATAAGAAAGTGGATGAGCAGCAAGGAAAGATATGCAAAATGAAAAGGAGAAGTAGTGTAGTAGTAGACTTGACAATAGATCTGTAAATGAGGTAACCATCATTTGTAACATGATGTTGTGATTGAGAGAGGTCTGTTCCCTTATATTTTGTAGCTTGAAAAGGAATAGCTTGTATCCTATTGAGGTAAGAGCCTCCTGTGGATTGTAGCCTGTAGAAAACTTGTGGCAGTTGGAGCTTTCTTCGAGATAGGAGCCTCTTGTATCTTGGAGCCCACAAAAATATGATGTGATCAAGAGTAGCAGCTTTCCTTCACATCACTTCAAGCCTAAATTTCATGGTTTTCTCCCTTCGGGGTTTCCACTTATATCTGGTATCTTCATGTGTTTTGTGCGAATGTTTTGAATTATTGATAAATAAATCTACAAACTTCTCTTGTTGAAACCTACAAAAGGAATCTAGTAATAATTGAGCACAAACATGAATCATTAACTGCATAAGGAGAAGATTAAGCTGAACAAAAATAAGTAATTTTAATTACTGATTCACCCCGCCCCCCTCCCCATCAGTAATTCCCAATCATAAATATCGAATACTTCACGTGATCCCTACTAGCCATGACTGACATTTCATCAAACATGTCAAAAATATGCATTCTACAGGTCATAACAATAAATATGAGCATAGGGGTCTCATACTTATTAGAGAATCACTAAGAAGCATCGATGCCTTACCACACTAGTTGCATTATCATCTATTAGGTCTTATATTCAGTATTCATTCATTTACGAATCAGAACATGATGAGAACCGTACATCATCAATGTCATAAAACATAATTATAACCAACATATAACCAACAGAAATAACAAGGATATAAAAGCTATAAAATCAACATATAAGCCAATGCATTTACACATTAAATACTAAGGGAAAGAAACTCTTATTAATGAGTGCAAAAGGCAACCAGGTATGAGACTTCCACAAACTACCAGACCATAAGTTGGCTGAACCAAATATTTCTTTTAGTCAATCACCCTCGTGCCATATTCCCAGCATGAATGTGGGATTCATAACCAGAAATAAAATAGGGCTTCCTGAGGCTACACCAGCTCACCCTGATCAATAGAACTAGGATTTATCACAATCCCCACTAGATCAATAGGCCCTAAACATGCATGGATGCCACAAGTTTTCTCCACCTACATCGTGATATAATTTCCTATATTCTAGTCTCTAGGCTTTACTGTACATCCCACCATACAATGGTTGAGCATCCCTAGGCTTAATCGAGACCCCACCTTCTGAGCTTTACCAAATATCCTTCCATTCACCATCCAAGCATTCGTAGGCTTGACTAAGGGCACCCACCTCTAGGCTTCACCGTATATCCTACCATTCACAAGTCGAGGATTCCTAGGTCCACCGAGGTAACAAAAAGATCTGGCTTTACCACAACCCACGGTTTGGTTTAAGGGTTACTAGGCCAATGATTTACTGCATTCAACATTTCGAATCAAGGATCACTAGGCCATGTGTTCCTTCTTTTAGGGACCACCTCACTCAGTTTCGAATCCATCCAGAAATATAGCTCGACCAAAACATCAGAACCCATCACATCATGGCTATTCAAAAATGGAAAGCAAGGATGAGGAACACTGTCACACCTGGAAAAACCCATGTCAATGACAACTAGAGAAATAATAACACACATGCATAACCATACTTGGCAAAACTAGTGAAGAAATCACACGCAACTAGATACCTACTAATAATTGCGTTGTAACCTCTCGACCCTTCTCTTCCTTGCTTGATCTTTGCTTCCTCTTTCTTTTTTTCTCTTGATCCAATATTGAAGAGATTCAAGAAAACTATAAGTGCCCAAGAGTATGAGAGATAGAGACAATAGAGAGAGAGCTCTAACAATGAACTGATAAAAGTCCATGAGCTGATCTTTAGAGGCCTCTTAATCAATGAGTCTTATATTTTCTTCAATTTTACATTATTTTCCTTCCTTTTCTTCCTCACATGAAATCTATGACCGTTCACCTTCATTTTCTCCTAATTTCCTTTATTTTCATATATAAAATTCCAATTAATGCCTCATTCCTTTACAGAGCCTTTGCCATTTCCTTTTCCATTTTCCTTTAGCGATAATAACCAAAATGAACACCACTAGGATGCTTTTCCCACCATTCATCTTGGAATACGTGTCCCATGACCTTGGTCTTATATATTTTGTTTACATGAATTTTTGACCAAGGTTGTTACAGGCTCATAGAAGTTACAATGGCCACAGAAAATGGTAAAACCTCAAGAATCATACATAAGAAACCAAAGGTGGAGAAAACAGGGGATCATGTAGGTGCAGGGAGGGATTTGGATAATGTAGTGGCCAACACCACACATTACAACAAACATAGTATAATTCCAAAACAGGGGCTATAGGATCATTTTGTAGAATCAAGAGAGGCCAAATAGGAATGGAAAATTCCAAACAGATTCTTAAAAAGGAAAAGGAACAAAGAAAAGTACAAGAAGCCAATAAAGGTAATAGAAGAGGTACACATTCTGAAATTCGGGGTCGACGTATATTGGGAAAATCTGGTTAGATGAAGAAAATGTATAGTGGTCGGGAGATGGGAGTTCATAAAAAAGAATAGGGTTTAGATGAAACAATGAATCTAGAATATTTGGGCTTTCCTCCTCAGCTATAGACCAAAGGCAACTGTAATCAATGGTTGGTTTGGATTCCATTTTCTAAAAGACGAGGATGCATCGAAAATTG
Organism: Pinus taeda; assembly: GCA_000404065.3. Classification (NCBI taxonomy): domain Eukaryota; kingdom Viridiplantae; phylum Streptophyta; class Pinopsida; order Pinales; family Pinaceae; genus Pinus; species Pinus taeda. The sequence goes on from APFE030299558.1 coordinate 34,789, forward strand.
TTGGCTTACCCTGGGTCAAAGGTCATGGATTCTTGATTTTCCATCATTGAAAAGTTGAATATGATCCTATGGTGGAGGTGCCTAAGTGAAAAATAATTTGGGAAAAATTACATGGCCTCCCCATAGAGTTATGGACGAAGGGAGATATTTGCAAAATTTCCAGTATGAAAGTTATACTATGTGGAAGAAGGTTGTATGGGATTGGTATATAAGAAGGAAGCTTGTTTTCTAGTGGAAGTAGATGTGTCCTATGGGCTACCTACTACAATTTATATTTACTAGGCTGCCTACTCCATCTGAAAATAGGTTGACTACTGGGGAATCCCTTTTAGGTGCCTTGAATGCCACAAAACCAAACATCTATTGGATAACTATCCTAATCTAATTGGGGGGAGGAATTAGAAGTTAAAGGAGATCAAACTAGAAAATAGGCATCTAGATAGGATGGAAAATGAGATTTCTCTAAACATGTCTATTATGAGTACTAATCGCAAGCACGGACATAAGAAATCTCCCTAGGTTTCCAACAAAACGTAGTAACAAGCAAATAATCAAGCTAATTCCTTCCCTGAATCTATATTTTCCTAAATCATAAGCTAAGAAGGTGAGAAAAGGAAATTCATACCTTATTACGACATTATTGATGAAGACCCCCCTTTGTGCTTCAGTGAAGCTCCTCCATGCTTGAATCCAGACTTGCAAGCATGGAAACAACAAAGGATCAAAGGCATATGCAACATAAATTATTCAATAATTTAATCTAGTGATCAAGGAGACTGGTAACAAACATCATTCCAATGGACAAATAGAAATAACATAAACCATCCATGAAATTCATCAACTAATCCATTAAACAATGCATTGAGAAGAAACACTTGTTTGTATTAATTTCATAAACATAAAAGAGCTACAAAACATGTGCCTTCATGTTGTGAAGATCCTCCCATTGATCTCAATCCTCTCCAACAATGATAAGGTCTCCAACCTAATATCTCCAGCATAAACTTATTCTCAGCAGCCTCCCTCAACTCCCCCTCTTATCGCTTGATTAATAGGCCAAAAGGAAGTAGTTTGAGATCCTTAATCCAAGGATGAGATCCACTAGAGGGATGAGGTTTCCTTAGAGAATGGGGATTATCTCCATCAAAAATGAGGTTAGGCTCGAATAAACATGATTTCGAGGCTTTCTGTTGGGAATGATTCACCCAACAATGCTTCTAGATCTCACTTTTTATTTTTACTTTTTATTGAATCATGTGTGCACCTTTCAGTAGAAAGCAGAGTGCAGATCTGCGTAGGGATCAATGTCAGTAACTGAACATGCATAGAAACAAGCTAGGAAACCATGCAAGAGACTAAAAGTAGGTTTATGGACCATGTTTCCTAGAATTTTCACTTTATTCAAGGTATATAAGTTTTTGACTTGCAAGGGAGTGCTTCATGACACTTGGATGGATGGTGAGAGATCCAATTTCAATCATTTGTCATGGTGACAAAATGAAATGTAACAGATTTCTCCCTAAAGTGGAAAATCAGAAAATTTTGAGGACTGAAGTACTTTATCATATCTAGGATTGCATCAGAGATCATGGTTGGAAACCTGCAACAATCAATCAAGGATTACAATAATAATCATCATTGAGGTAGGTATTCCCATACTCAGAGTAAAGATAACTAGATGAATCAGTAGGGAAATACATCATGTTAGAGTAGATATAAGATGGGCATATCCATCAAAAATAAAACTTTGTATAATCATGAATATAAAACTCCTTACAACCTGAATGGATGAAACTAGATACAGGATCTTGATCTCCATCTCTCAATCCATAGTACGAATCTAACCATGTGAGTAGATGTCTTGAATTCAAACATGGAAGAAACCATTTGATTACTAGTCAATGATGTGAACCATTAACAAGTCAAAGATAAATGACCATTAATGACAATGGTCCTCAAGGTAATCTTAGTAAAATTTATAGAGTGTGAAAAGATGATTTGAAGTCAAACACTCATAGAATCATTCAATCGAAGGTGAATGATGAGAACTTGTCACCGAAGGTGAGAAGTCTGCCTTCAAGTCATTTAGGCTCCAAGGTACTAAAAATAGTTTCTAGTTCAGCTTCCTATATAATTAGCTGAAGTCGATAAGAAGAGACCCGTCGTAGGAAGGCCTACGACATGAAACTTAATGTCAAGTTTTGAAGAATAGTTTGCAAGGATTGACTCAGGGATGGTTAACATGATTGAAAGCTAAAAATTGCAAGGTAATTTGGACTGACGTTTAGACTTCTATTGAACATATTGGTGACATGACAAAATGAATTCACAACATTTGACCCAATGATAATACCCAAAACTAACTGAAGAATTTCAATGAGGTTTGATTAACTGTGAGACAAATGTATTCCCCAACCTGAGTAGATACGTGATGGAGTGTCATGTTCAAGAGAAACATACTACCTGAAATATAAGAAAAAAAACTTTTCTTCTCAATTTTCCCCACCATTAATGGCAAGTACTTTTTGTCTTGGAGGGGCGTGACCCAGCTTTAGTGTTAATTAGCCAAACAAATCCCTACACTACTAGCCCTTTGAGCATCAGCCCGTGGAGCGTTGACTGAAGTCTCATCTGAAGCAGTATGGGGGATGCTGGAACCAACTTTCCACACCCTAAGTTTATTCCTTTTATTCCTACTTTCCCATAGGTTGTTGAGATCTAGGGCTTTGTCTGTCTAACCCCTTGCTCCGCCCTTTGGTACATCCGTGAAGGGGTAAGATTGGCCTTCATGTAGCCCTAACCTGTGGTTCAAGTACATTTGCACTGCTAAAGCAGCGTATATAACATGTTTCCTTGTTATCCTTAAGTGGTTAATTATCTTACTAAACAATCGCAGTCAACACCACGTAAATAGATATTATTAGTTGTGTTCGATTAACCAACGTAATTACATACATTCGCACATCACATAAGTATTATAAATGAAATTCATAGACAATATGACAAGATGCATTAACAGGAAACATAGACACAGAATTTGTAGAATACTTCTCTTTATTGATATCTTCAGATGATTATAGACTCTATATGCCCTGCGCACTCAGCTGCAGGGGTCCACGCACTCAGCTGTGGACTTCTACCATAGGCCTCTACACACTCAGCTGCAGAGCCTATACCTACACTTAGACCCGAAACTTAGACTTCTATTCTTATCACTCAAGACTTCTTCTACCACTATGACTCCTCTGAACTCCCTAGAGCTTACTTACTTAGCTTTTTTTATACAATCCCATGGTCCATGGACTAAGGGTAGATATTTACAGCTGACTTTAATTTACAAAATAATGGCACAAAACACTTTATGAATCATGACACCTTCGTGCTCCATGACCACAAAATACGGAGTCTTTACAAATTTATTACAAAATTTGACCCAAAGCATGGGCTTTTAGCCCCAGAGCTGTCCTTGGGGCATCCCATTCCCAACAGGCCCCCAATAAAAAAATTGTGACTCGCCCTCAAGTCACTCAGCAGGCATGAAGATCTTAGCACGAAGACCTCCTAGTGCTACCTGTATGACCAAAACCTGAGCAGTGCACTATACAGCTGCCTTCTTCACGTCTTCGACCATTTGCTCGGTCGCTGCTCTTGAACTGTTGGCTTGAAGATTTTCTTGAGTTCCTTGTAGAGTCACAAGCTTTCCTTCAATAGAGGTTATCACCGTGTAAGCCTCATCTAGCCAGGGCTTTAGTCGTGCCTTCAGCACTGCTTCTTGTGCAGCGCTGCATCCACCTATTCCTTCAGCTGCTTGGCCTCGCACAACTTCGGTAGTCTCCGTGTGAGTGCGATGATTCACGTTGTGCCTTTGACCTGATCATAGCTTTGTTGTAGCTTGCATTCTTCTGTCTCCAGATGCTATACATTAGGGTCCTCCTTCAAGCTCATCTAGACCTTGAACAACTACTCAAAAATTTGGGTACAGTTCGCCACTGCACTGTTGACCACTATTGCTTCCATGAAAATGGTTGCACGTTGCTCCTTTATCTCTGGTGGACTTGAAGGTTGGGCCTTCAACTATAACTCGATGATATGTTGGTTCAACTCCAACTGAACCCTCTTGATTTTCGTCCATGCGTTGAGCACTCCCCTAGCCAGCTTACGGATGCGCATCTCGACAGGTTCTTCTTTAGGAATGGCCAACTATGGGACCATTCAGCATGCCTCCTAAACAACCTACATTATATGCTTGTTCTGATTGGTCTCCTCGGTCACAACGGTGATGGAAGATTATCGCTATAGTGCCATTTTCTCATTGTTAATCCTTTGTTCACTAATCACCTAGAGGGCACGGTGCTCACAGGCCCTCAGGTCCATAATCACTCCATCCTGCAAGAGGTGGAGTGCTTCACTAGGGATCGTTGCCAGATTCAACCCCACTCCCTTGAGATCGCTGACAGTGGGCTTGTTAGCTTCATTCTCTGTAGTCAGTGCTCCGTCAAGTAGCACTATCGCACTGGAGGCCTTCGCATGTAGCATCTTGGCAGTTTCTGAAGTGCCGATAGTAAGGTTGGTGGACATCGTGCCAGCCTGTGATGCATGGGTCTATAGCTCCTACAAACCTGTCTGGATAGCCCCCAAGATTATTGGATGTCGCTACTTAAACCGTTGTAGGTCCTCCGCGATAACATCCCGCACCATGTAATCGATCTCATGCAAATCACCCTCTGTTAGCGTGATTAGGTCTAGTGATGTCTTAGCAGCCTTTGATTTCTTCCTAGACCCTCCTTTCTGCTGATCCCTTGGATGCTTAATGCAGGAAAATGTCACGTATGAGTCCATGATGTGTTGTTCTATCTGCTCATCTGTCTCCTCCTCTGTCTCAAGTGAAGGCGAACTCATGCTTTTGTAAGAGCCTCGCTCTATTCCACCCATTTTCTTCTTTGTTTTCTAAGCGGCATCACGCTCTACCTCGGCCTTGTTAGTGGCCTCCTTCTTCCTCTTCTCGGCCAGCTGATTTATATTTAGCTTGGCCTCCTCCTTTCTCTGATTGATAGAATTTCTCCCTCCCATCACCAAGTCTACTGTAGTCCACCACTCTCCCGGCCATTGATCAAGTATTGCATCAATGGCATCATTCGTTACCAGGTAAGGCAAGTCCTGCGATTTCTGCGTAGGGTCCTTCCGTGTCGTGATGGCCACATGATGAAAATCTACTTTAAACTTTGCTAGCCCTGTAGTTTGGTAAACACTGTAGGCGAAAACCGCAGTTTGTGATTGATGGCCATGCGGATGTTCATCTCCATCAAGATCCAGAAGATCTTTCTATCCTTTATGCGCTACGCATACTTGGTCACCCATAGCGAAGCCTACTTTGTTGCTTCTGGTAGGTTTGGCTTGACCAAAGGGAATTGGCTGTCCTCTGGCTACTCCCATTCTACCAGCACAATGGATAGCAAGAGCCACGTGTCGCAGAATGTCTTGCTAGGCTCCTATGCCTCACAACAATTCACAAGGAAATCACTGCGGAGATAGTCTACCCAATTGAACTGAACTCCTTCAACACACTAGGCTACTAGCACGACAACAGGCACCGGCACCTCATCAGCATGAAACTTCGTCATCACCTTCCTTGCTAAAATCTATGTAGCCACCTTTACAGTAGGGTCAAAGATGCTGGATATGGCATATCCATGCAGCTTCTTTACCAACTTAAACTTCTCTTTCATGGTTTCTCACCACCTTTTCTGCCAAATACCATAGCTAGATTTTCTCCTATGTAAGGAAACCATGTGATCCCATGGATCAACTTGTTAGTGATAGGTATTGGCTCCTCCAAACATGGACACCCATCATGCACCAAGCATAACAGCTGCTTGATGACCAATACTGTAACTGGGGTGCGGTTATAGTGCAACACCCAAAGAAGGTTGAGCAACCCTACCTTGTCTACTCCTTTGAGCCACCTGTGCGACTATAATGCGGTCATTCCAGTGGTTGTGTCGATAATTCAACAAATCAGCTACTGGGTTGCCAGGTGTGGGAACTTCTCATGATCAGCCGAGTCCCAATCTTCGAGCTTTAGTAGAGGAACCCTCCCCAAGCATGGTCCTTCAAAGATAATTTCATCCAACATCAGAGAGGTTTGTAAGGGGACCTTGATCTCATCGATGTATTTCAACACCTTGGTCTTACCCTTGCGCGAAGGGATGTACTCAGGTAACCGAGTGATAGGGTTAGCACCCTGGGCTTCAACTTCCTCCACATCTACTCCCACATCCTCATCATCCATCGAGATGTATTTGATTTCTTTCTCCTCCGGCTCCAAATTGATGGCTTTTCCCTTCTCTTGTGTGGTAGGCTTTGGTGGGTTTCTTCTTGTTGATGTGCACACTCGTACTGTAGGTTGCTTTCCCTTTTTATCCTTCGTGCTCTCCTTGGCTAGGGTTGGATTTTGTCTCAACATCCTTGGTGATTTGGGGACTTCAGCTAATACTTCAACAACCTCGGGAGTAGCTTCTTTGGCCTCCATCTCAATTTTTGGCACCGACTCCTCTGCTTTGGTATTTATAGCTTATGTGGGCGCCAACATGATCTTCTGCAAGAACTCCTATGTCTCCTTCAACAATGTCTCAAATACTGAACTGGATATTAGAAGTTCATAGTGCTTATGATTCATGTCTGCCTGAGAGCTGAATAACTCAATTCTCGAAATTCCAAGTGTTTTTTTCTAGATAGCCACCTGTAATTTATAGGGAATTTTGAATTGAAATATGATCGTTCCCCCCAAATTCGGTTCATTAATGCCAGATTGGCGGCAGATTTTCAAGGATCTGACCCATAAATTTCATATTAAAAGTTGGTCGCCTGCTCCATTTGGCCACATTTCTACCGTCAAATCATGAACAGTGACATTAAGATTCACTTTCAGGCCGAACTGGATGATTTCTCCCTAGGTATGTTGAGTTGTGTTATATTCTTTTCACGACTAGCCCACGTAGTTAACCAGGGGGTTAGAAGAGTGGTCAAGCCCCCCCATTTGTTCTGTCGATTGCTTAGCGGGGGGAGTCACGGGGGGTTTGAGGGTGTAGATAACCCCACTCTATGGGGTCCGGGGTAGCGCCCTGGAAAATTTTGGTTTTGGACCCTTTTTTATGTTGGGTGGACCTACCTATGGTTTTGTGCATATTTTTCTCACATGGTTTTGGACGTGATGGTTTTTGGTCTATAGTTTTGGACGCGATGGTTTTTCGGTCCATGGTATTGGATGTTTCGTCATGTATAAATATGTATTGTAACATTGAAAGGAATATAATGAAAAATCAAGATGGTAGTCCCCGTTTTGAGATCCATAGGAAAATCTCTTTGTATATGTGCTTTATGTGTTATGCTCTTGCATTGTTTATCTTCTATGTTTTAGAATTCTTATGCAAGTAATTTATGTACGGGGTTAAAACCTACATTTGGTATCATAATTGTTTTGGCTTCAAGGGGACACCTTTGCTGTTGAGGGCTTTCATTTGGGCCTGTGGTAGACCCTGTTCAATTGGAGATTTGTGGGATTGATTCTGGTGGTGAAAGAATATGGCGAGCAGTGGAAAGTTAGAGATCAAGAAATTTAATGATCAGAGTTTTGAGCTGTGGAAACTCAAGATGGAGGATCTGTTGGTGGATAAATATCAGTGGATCACGATAGAACCGGGTACTAACCAACGAGAGTGCCCGATGAAGAATGGAAGAAGTTGGATTGGAAGGCAAAGAGAACAATACAATTATGTGTCTTAGATTCAGTATTACTGAATGTATTAGGGGAAGCTATGGCAAAGGCTTTGTGGGACAAGTTAGGGACTTTGTACCAATCTAAGTCTCTGGTGAATAAAATATTCCTACGGAAAAAGCTGTATAACCTAAGGATGAAAGATGGAGAATAGGTGACAGAGCATCTGAATGCATTTAATACTGTGGTAACTCAGTTATCGTTTGTTGATATGAAAATTTCAGATGAAGATAAGTGCATTAGTTTGTTGTGTTCTCTACCATATTTGGGGGATAGTCTAGTTATTGCAATAGGTAGCAATGCAACTGCCTTGCAGTTTGATGAAATAGTCTCATCCTTGTTGATGGAGGAGATGAGACAGAAAAATATGGAGATCCAGAATGGTGATGCCTTGTCTGTACGAGGACGGTCCTAGAACAGAAACAAAAATAAGTCATCAAGTGGGAGATCTAAATCTAGAGGGAGATTTAAATCTCTAGGAAAACTTGTAAAGATGGTGTGCTAGAAATGAGGAAAGGAAGGGCACTACAAAAGGGAATGTAAATCTAAAGCTCCTGACAAAGGAAAGGGATCTAATGAGGCTCCTTCTGCAGAGGTGAAAACCACCTCAGATGAACGTGGGGATACGTACTTGGCTTATTCAAGTATACATGTAGATCATGAGGCATGGTTGATTGACTCAGGTGCATCCATTCACTTCACTCCCCATAGAGAGTGGCTCTATGAGTATGAGAAATACGATGGTGGTGATGTCTTCTTAGGGAATGATAGGAAGGCTAGAATCATTGGTTGCGGAAAAGTAAAGTTGAATTTACAAGGTGTAAGGCTTAGAACACTTCCAAGTGTTCTACATATTCTTGCATTGGCCAGAAATATGATTTCTGTAAGCAAGCTAGATGATGCAGCTGTAAAAACAGTGTTTGAGAAGGATACATGCAAGATGGTTTAGGTAGCACTAGTATTGATGCGGGGAGTTTGGATTTGAACTCTGTGCAAGCTGCAAGGTAGCACTATAGTTGATGGGTGCAATAGTTCCATGGTTCTTGAAAGTGGAGCAAAAAATCTAGTGGTCTCTGGAGAGAAGACCATGTTGTGGCATCAAAGGCTTGGACATATTGGAGAGAAGGGCCTTCGAATACTTGATGGTAAAGGTATGGTAGAAGGTATCAGTAATAGCTCTCTGGATTTTGATTTATGTGAAAATTGTGTACATGGGAAGTAGAATTGGGTGAGTTTCCCCTCTGGTGGTAAGAGGGTGAAATAACTAAGACGCCAGACCCTAGGAGTCCAAACTACATTCTTTATGAATTCTTCATCC
>APFE030299558.1:44404-69299 GCA_000404065.3 Pinus taeda
CTCTTTCACATCTGAGGGTATTTGGATGTGAGAAGATAGAGTTTGAGCTAAAGGAGGAAGAATCAGACTCTATAGCAGAGGAGGAATTAGAAGATGAAGAGCCACAAACTCCAGGTGTGAGAAGATCAATTCGAGAAAGAAGGCAGCCAGAAAGGTATAGTCCATCTACTTTCTGTTCAAATTTTGCATTATCTATTACTGATGATGATCCCATAACTGTGAAGGAAGCAAAAGATTCAGAGGATGGAAAAATATGGAAAGAGGCCATGGTTGATGAAATGGCATCTTTGCACTAAAATGAGGCTTGGGATTTGGTAGAGTTTCCAGTTGGAGGGAAACCCATTGGAAACAAATGTGTGTTCAAGAAGAAGACAAATGCAAAAGGAAAGGTGGAGAAATGCAAAGCTCAATTGGTAGCAAAAGGTTATTCCCAGGTGCTGGGAATTGATTTTGGTGATATTTTTTCTCCTGTTGCCAAGGTAACTTCTATTAGATTGCCTTTATCTGTTCCTGCTATTTTTTATTTTGAGGTAGAATAGATGGATGTGAAGACAACATTTCTTCATAGGGATCTAGAAGAGGAGATCTACATGAAGCAACCTAAAGTCGTTGCGGTGAAGGGTAAGAAATAATTGGTATGCAAGTTAAAGAAGTCTCTGTATGGGTTAAAATAGTCACCAAGGATGTGGTATCAGAAATTTGATACATTTATACGAGGACTTGGCTTCACCATAAGCAAAGTAGATCATTATGTGTATTTTAAATTAATTAGTGACAATGTTATTTATCTGGTCTTGTATGTGGATGATATGTTGCTAGTTGGAAATGACAAAAAAATTATCTAGGGTTTGAAGACCCAATTTTCCTCCAAATTCGACATGAAAAATCTTGGTGTTGTAAATTATATTTTGGGCATGGAAATTAAAAGAGATCGGGCAAAGAGGAAGCTCTAATTAAACCAAACAAAGTATGCTGAGACAATATTGCAGAGGTTTAATATGCAGGATAGTAAACTGATGAAGGTTCCTATTCCTGTAGGTGTAAAGTTATCTACTGAACAGTGTCCCAAGACACAAGAAGAGGAAGAGGACATGTCCCATGTTCCATATGCAAGTGCAGTCGATAGCTTGATGTATGCAAAGCTTTATAGTAGACTAGATATTGCACATGCATTGGGAGTATTGAGCAGGTTTATGTCAAAACCAGGGAAGGAGCAGTGGATAGCAATGAAGTAGGTTTTTAGGTATTTGCGTGGCACTAGTGATTATGGTTTGTGCTACCAAGGAAGACCAGGATCGGACATAGTGTTGGATATCCATGACTTTGTTGATGTAGACTGGGCTGGAGATTTGGATCAGAGAAGATATACAAGTGGGTATGTGTTTAACCTATTTGGAGGTGCAGTTAGTTGGATGAGTAAGAAACAATCTACAGTGGCACTATCAACTACAGAGGCAGAATACATGGCAGCCACTCATGCAAGCAAGGAAGCAGTTTGGTTGCAGAGATTGTGTTTAAATATGGGGTTAGTACAGGGAGCTATAAGGAAAGACTGTAACAGCCAAAGTGACATTTTCTTGGAAAAGAACCCAGCATATCATTCAAAGACAAAGCACATTAGTGTTCAGTATCACTTTTTTAGGGATATGATAGAAGACAAAAAGGTGTTGCTGGTAAAGGTGGACACTTTTAAGAATACTGCAGATACATTGACAAAATCGGTGAGCTCTGTGAAGTTCTCTTGGTGTAGAGAAACAATGTGCATTGTAGGGATAGATAAATGACTAAGCTCTCTTGTGCCCCCCTGTGGAAAGAAAACAACAAGTGGGAGAATGTTGGGTTGTGTTATATTCCTCACACAACTACCTCACGTAGTTACCTGGGGGGTTAGAAGGGGGGTAGATCCCCCCCTTCGTTGCACCGATTGCATAGTGGGGGGAGTCACAGGGGGTTTGAGGGGTGTAGATAACCCCACTCTGTGGGGTCCGAGGCAGCGCCCCGGAAAATTTTGGTTTTGGCCCCTATGTTAGGTTGGGCAGACCTACCTATGGTTTTGTGCATGTTTTTCGCACATGGTTTTTGATGCGATGGTTTTTGGTCCATGGTTTTGGATGCGATGGATTTTCGGTCCATGGTATTGGATGCTTCGACATGTATAAATATGTGTTGTAACATTGAAAGGAATATAATGAAAAATCAAGCTAGTAGTCCTGGTTTTGGGATCCAGGGGAAAATCTCTCTGTATATGTATTTTATGTGTTATGCTCTTGCATTGTTTATTTTTTGTGTTTTAGAATTCGTATGTAGGTAATTTATGTATGCGGTTAAAACCTACAGGGTAACACAGCTGCATTTGCACTGCCATGAACCCTGTGACACTTCCTTGCTTTGCACAATCCTCCAATCACAGAGCTCCCCAACTCAGGCAGTGTAGTTTATGGTCTCGCACCTCCTTTCAGCTGCCTAGAGCACTAAGACTATGCTACCTTCATATAGTCACATGGCCAGACCACCAGTGTATGGATTCAAGTGACTGCCATTCACCTTTCCTAGGAAGGGATGTCCATTCAATTTGACCAACTAAATTGCTCGTCCATCAGTAATCTCCTTAATGACATAGGGCCCTCATCAATGCATTCTGAATTTCCTTGGAAATTTATCAAATTTGCTGTCATATAACAAAACCAGGTCATTTATCTTAAAGGTGCATAGCTTAGTGTGTCGATCATGCCATGCTTTTTCACACTGCTTTTGGGCTTGTTGGTGAAATCTAGCTAGGATTCTTTCTTCCTCAAGCTCAGCTAGCTACGCAAGCCTCTCCTCTAGGGCTCCGTGATCCGTCATACTCGTGAGTGTTGCTATGCGTAGACTAGGCATAATTTATTCCATGGGCATCACTACTTCAACACCATATACAAGCCTAAAGGGTGTTTTTCCAGTCAACTTCTTGCATGTAGTTTGATAGGCCCATAGTACTGTGGGTATGCGTAGGTCCCAATCACTTCGTTGAGCATTGCAAACCTTGGTCAACGCATTCTCTAGCACTTTATTGAATGCTTCCACTATCCCGTTAGCTTGTGGGTGATTAGGCGTACTCTTCTAGTGATATACCTGAAATTCCTCCATTACCGCGCTGATCATTTCATTCAGAAAGTGCGTACTGTGATCACTCATCAAAATCTTTATACACCCAAAATCACGTCAGTACATACTCAAAGAGGAACTTTGCAGCAGTCGATCCTATGCAATCCTTCACCAGCTGTGCCTCCACCCATCGAGTCAAATACTTCATCGCGATGATAATGTACCTTGATCTCATCTTTCCATGGGGCTGGATGGGTCCCAAAAAATCTATCGCCCATTTCTCAAAGGGTTGTAATGTCATCTGTGGATTCAGAGGAATCTCATCCCTCTGCGATGGTCTACCAGTCCTTTAACACACATCACATGCTTTGCAATATGCTTTCGAATCCTGATGGAGGGTTGGCCACCACAACCTTGCACGTAGAATCTTTTGTGCAGTCGTTCTCCATGCATAATTCTATCCCCCATGAGCATCTGCAAGGATACTGCTCCTTTCAAACTCTGATACATACCATCGCAATATCTAATAGGACCCCATTTTCTACAAATTCCCTGCAATGACAGAAAATTCTATCGCATGCACCACTAACTCCTTCTTTTGCTAGATGGTGTTTCCTTCTAGGGTAGTTCCTATTGTTAGTAAGTGTATGATATCTTCAAATTGACCATCCGTGATGCGCACTATAAATAGTTGCACATCAGACAATCCTTCTTCCAAATTAGTGGATTATTCCCCTATTTCGATTCATGATAGATGGTCTGGTCCCACGTTCAGTTGTCTAGGCTTCACAATAACTTCAAAATCATACTCCTGGAACAATAACAACCATCTGCAAATTCTCCCCTCCAACGCAGTCTTACTGACCAAGTATTTCAACATGGAATGATCAGTATACATCTTAAAATGGACACCTAGCAAATAGTGTTTAGACTTCTCGAGCATGTATACCATGGCTAATCCTTCACACTCAGTGGTGGAATAGTTCTTCTTCGCCTTGGAGAACATTCTGCTTGTGAACATTGTAGGATGGTCCAAGTCTCCTCTGCCAGCCTCTGTCAGTATTGCTCCTAGTTATACACGATGTGTCAACATGTACATTAAACTCATTCTTCCAATCCGAGAAGACTAAAATCAGCGCGGTGACCATCTTTTTCTTCAATACATCCAAGCTTCTCTTATGGTCCTCATTCCAGTAGAATATGACATTATTTTGCAACAACTTCTCCATAGGCACAGTGATCTGGGCATAGCCTTTGATAGACTTTCTGTAATATCTTGTATGTCGTATGGTAGCGCGCAATTCTTTCACACTCCTCGGTGCTTCCAAGTTAAGTATCACCATGATATTCGTTGGATCTACCATCAATCCTTGTCTACAAATGACATGACCCAGGAGAGTCCGAAAAGGAACACAAAATAGACATTTCTTTAGATTGAGCGCAATTTGGTATCTTCGACACGTACGTAGCATCAGGCACAAGCATTCTACATGGCATTTCACCAGCCCAAACACAGTAGAGTCATGAAAGTATACTTCTAGGCACTTATGAATAAATTCCTTGAATGCCACAACAACTACGCATGAAAAAATCATAGGTGCATTCTTCAATCCAAAAGGCATTACAGTGTACTGAAAACACCCCCACTCAGTCGCGAAGGTTGTCTTACTCCTACATTCCGACGCGATTTTGATTTGATGGTACCCAAAGAACCCATTAGTGAAGGAATATGCTTCTTGGCAACCTACATTATCCAACACTTCATCAGTGAACAGAGTCGGGAAAGGATCATGTAGACAAGCATCCTTCAACTTCCTTAGATCTAAGCATATCCTTATTTCATCATTCTGCTTCTTCTCCTATACTACCATTGGGCTTACCCAATCAGATTCTTCCACAGGCTCGATGATGCCTACTTTGAGCATCTTGTCTAGCTGTAAGCACACCTTTTCCTTATACTTTGGATTGAGACGGTAAGGTCTTTTCTTAACTGGATTTGCATCGAGCTTCAATGTGATCTTCATAACACCTAGGTCCCTAATTATCCCTTTTAGATCCATAAACTTGTTAGGGAACAAATCTTCGTATTCACAGACAAATTTAGTGACCTTATCCACCATTTCATCGTCCCAACAATCTCCAATCTTAGTGAATTTGGGCTTTGCCTCCATACCAATATTTACCTATTTCATTTTCAGTGGTGCGGTTATATCACGATTCTCAATCTGCAGTCCTTCAACCTCGCGATGACCTTCTGTTTCAGGGATGTTAACCTTTCGCGGATCATCATCTTCTTCTTTAGCGGTCACGTTAGAGCACTCCAACATGTGACTCAGTTGAGTAGTCCAATCTGGTTGAATCATGTCCAAAGGATCCTGCAGTATCCTAAAGATCGTTGATTTCACTTCTTGTAGCACTTCGTCAATACAGTCAAACCCATCTTCAAAGATGAATGCCATTATGAATCCTTCGTGCAGAATATCTCATCCACCTGTACCATGGTAGAGCTTCGCTTCTAAATACCAGCTCATCGAGATGACATCTAGCGTGTGAGACATGTCCAAATCCTGGAAACACTACTTTTTTGGTACCTCTCATTCGAGTGCATCCAAGAATATATCTAGGTTGTTCAGGCCATCACAACTGGGCAAATTTCTTACCTCTGACGACACAGAGTGTAGTGATTGGGTCATCATGTTATAGCTCGGTGTGGTTACTTCATGTAACCAATTCTGCCAGCACCCTAATTCTTCATCCGAGTCCGAGGTGCAGGAACTATCGCGATCCGATGTAATTTGTCCATCCATTGTTGGATTCATCGAATCTTGGTCTCACTCTATTATCCTATAGATACATTCCAAATCGTCATCGCTCTCATAATCGCAGACTGGTTCAGTATAGCATGATCCTTCAACAGGATCTAGGGGTACTATTACGTGGAGTGATTTATTCTCAAATATCATCTTTCACTTCTTTAGGTTGATTACCCTGTTCATATCAGTAGCCCAATCAATGCCAAGGAGTGCAGGGTAGGGGTTTCCATCATCCACAATTTCTATTACTTCAAATTCAGCCAATGCTCTCGCCTTCAATATCTATAATCACCCTTTACAGCCGCCCCATGGGGATGATCTTCTATTTATTTTCCATGCTTAACTGAATCAGAGACCACTGCAACACGGGTCTTCCCATTAGTTCCCAATTCTGCTTTGGTAGGACGTTCACATCAGACCCCATATCCAAAATAACCTGATCAATTTCATACTATCCTATCTGCGCGGTCAGCCTCATCTCTTGTCATATCCTTGTTTTATGCTTACCAATTTTTCGTACCATGCACGGTTGTGTTTCTGATGCATCTATTTATAAGCTCTTGTAATCCCTTCATATCCTTACTATCACGTAGCAACTTCATGCAAGTCTCTAGGAAGGTTGTAAGCATAAAAGGGTCCATCTCCTAATCAAGCTTACCCTTTCTTCTTGAGGTGGAGGCCTTAGTGAAGCTCTTCTTTGCTTCCATGAATGTTTCGTGTGCATGCTCGAAATCGAATTCAGCCTCCTTTGTGGGAGATTTGTGAACCCATGTGTTGTCTTCGAGTTGTTTACCATTTTCATCCCCTGTTGCAATTCCACTTTGGAGCACTATATTCACATTCAGATCCTCTTCATGAGGCTCAGACCTCATCATCGGTAGGTTCTGAGTCTGTTGAGATGGTAGCGCCCCTTTTTCGTGTATCCATGCTATTAGCATAGGAGAGTCCTTCATTTCATGATCAAATAGAGTGCAATATTTGCATGATGGACGTGTTGGTTAGTGAAATCACAGGCATAGTGTTCTGGTCCTCTCCAATTGTAGCAGATTAGTTGTCCGTGACCTCTTCCAAGTCCTCCTTCACCTCGTCCTTGTCCGTGCCCGTAAGAGCATGTTCATGCCATCCTCACGTTCTGGTCAGGGGGCCTCTTTTCTGCCTGAATGCTATAGGCGCATGTTCTATCCATCATCAATTCATAGTTCTTGTAGTTGTGCTCATCATGCCCTACTGACCTACAAAATTTGTAGAATAGTTGTTGTGGTGTTTGTACAAACTTCTCTAGCAAATGACAGCTATCCGTCGTATGTTTTCCTGCTACCTGACATATAGCGTGCTACAATGCAGGTCCCGGACTTGGTCCTGCTTGGGCCTCTAGCCTCAAAGGCATCTATCCTCCTCCTGTAATTTAGTTCGCCAAGACCGTACAATGGTCTTTGTCATGCCCTTGACCCTTGCATTTCAGGCACCATACCTTTTTGCACACCTCTAGTCGAATTTTCCTGTCTTGCTTCAAGCTTTGCATTTCAACGAAAATATTTTGCAACTGTGCTTGGATCTGTTGAACCCCAAGATTTGGATCTTGCATTGATGTTTCATGCAATCTCATTGCAATCTCTAAGGCCTCTGCCTGAGTCGTTATCCTCCATTGGGACAATGCAACCCTCAGGTGTGGAAGGAGAGAAGCCACGAACCATTCGCGGTGTTGTCCATATTTTAAGTTCATATTATCTTCATGGATTATACACTTCAATCTCTGATCTAATTTCCAAGGTGTCTCACTTGGTTTCATCGCAATTTCCTTGAAGCCTACAATCGACTGTACCTCAAATTTAGGCCTACTGAATTCTTTGTTTAGTGTGGTCTGGATGTTTGCTACTACAATGTTTAGGTTATCATTAGAGTATTTAATGTACCAGGTTAGTGCGCTATCCTACAGAGCACTAATCAGTGTTTCCTTCTTCATGTGATCATCTGTAATGCCCTGAGCTTCCCACACAGCTTTCACAACGAGCCAAAACTGGTCCAGGTCCTCATTTCCCAAGCCTTTGTACAAAGGCAGCTTCACTGAATTCATCATGCTTAACTTCGGTGGAGGTGGAGGTGGTACGGGTGAAGTTACATGCGATGGCAGTGAAGTTGGAGGTGGTGTGGGTGTAGGTGGTAGTTGCGGGAATCTTTGTCTTATTAACTAAATAGCACTTTGTGGAAAAGCCTGCGCTACTCCCTCTTCGTCACCTCTTGGAGGTGAAATTAATGGACTATATTCATGACCCTTTCTTCCTCCGTGGCTGTAAGCTTTTCCACCTCGTGTAGCTCTGAACATCAAGGTAGCTGCATAACCCGCTTTTCACACAATAACATTTTAATCTAGGTATTCAAAGATTTCAAGTACTTACCTCGTGGAACTTTGAAAAATCTTTGCTCCACCTTGCTATAGTTGACTGATGTATCAATCGCGAATTCAATCACAAATCCTCCTATGATGCAATCCAACCAATGATCGACAGCGCGGGCTATCTTATCCTCAAAGGCTTCCAATCTCTGTACTAACTCTAGGGTCCAAACAATAGGACCGTCAAGTCTCCACCTTCCTTGGGTATCTGCTAGCTTCATAATCCACTCGTATAGCTAAACCAAAAAGGAACAGAAAAATATATCATGTATTTCTATATATAGGTACCTTTCCAACCACTATTCCTTTGTCAGTCATAGATTTTTGTTCTCTTGCAACGTGAATTCATGGATCGTCCTATCCAATCAGTCTACAATGTCTTTCTTAGCTAGATTCCACTAATATGACATCACACATCTCTTATGTAGATTTTGGTCCCAACAATGGAACCATTTGTTGGCTTGGAGGGGCCTAACCTAGGTTCAACATTAGTTAGTCAAATAAATCCTTACACTACTGGTCCTTCTGGCATTAGCCCGTGGAGCGCAAACTATAGTCTCACCTGAGGAAGTATGAGGAGATGTTGGAACCAAGTTTCTACACCGTGAGATGGTCGTGATGTCAATTTATTCCTTCTATTCCTCCTTTTGTGCAGGTTGTTGAGTTCTAGGGCTTAGTCTATCTAACCCCTTGCTCCAGCCTTTTGTACCTCCGCGAAGGGGTACAATCGACCTTCGCGTAACCCTAACCTATGGTTCAGGTACTTTCACATTGCTAAAGCAGCGCATAGAACAGGTTTCCAGGTTATCCTTAAGTGGTTAATTATCTTACTAAACAATCACAGTCAGCACCGCGTAAACAGATATTCTTACTTGTGCTCAATTAACCAACGTAATTACATAAATTCACACATCACATAAGAATTATAAATGAAATTCATACACATTATGGCAAGATGCATTAACAGGAAACACAAACACAAAATTTGTAGAATACTGCTCTTTATTGATATCTTCAGATGATTACAAACTCTATCTGCCCTCCTCCTCACACAACTACAAGGGTCTGCGCACTCAGCTGTGGACTTCCACTCTAGGCCTCTGTGCACTCAGTTGCAGAGCCTCTACCTACAGTAAGACCAAAAACTTAGACTTCTCTTCTTATCACTCAAGACTTCTTCTACCACTATGACTCATCTAAACTACTTAGAGCTTACTTACTTAGCTCTTTTTATACAATCCCATGGTCCGCGGACCAACGATAGGTCTTTATAGCTGACTTTACAAAATAAGGGTGTACAACCCTTTATGACTTGACATGACACCTTCGTGCTCCTCAACCACAAAATGCAGAGTCTTTACAACTTTATTACAAAATTTGACCCAAAACATGGGCTTTTAGCCCCAAATCTCTCCTTGGGGGATCCCGTTCCCAATAGTACTCTTTATTTTTTACAAGCTTTAGGAGGATAACATATGCTTGTCCTATACGCTCATCCTTCACACAAGTATTCTAAAGTATTTTTAACGAATCCTAAGGAGCGGTGGTTTGATCTCGTTATGCTTAATGAGTCATGTATTGTTTAATTTTTACGAGTCCAGTAAAGGAGTAACTCGATGTTCTTTTCATATTTCATGAGTTTCAAAAGACACGAAAATAAAACCCATTCATTTACCTTTACAAGTTCAGGCCATCAAGTAATCGATTATATTTTTGCTTTTAAGGAGTTTGAAAATGGCGTAAAGAAAACTCCAGGGTTTCACTTTTTCGTACGTTTTAACGAGTTAAAAAAAGTGATCTAAATATACTCATGTTACCAAATTTCAATTTAATTAACATTTAGGAAAAGACAGAAAGAACTCAACCTTTTCATGTGCATTTTATGAGCATGAAAGGGTAGCAAAAGAAGCTCATGATTTTCATGATTTTAAGGAGTCCTAAAAATAATAACCAAAATGGACTCAACATAGATTTCGTTTTTACACAAGCTTGAAACATAGTAATATTTTGCTTCAAATTGGTTTCATTTTTACATAAGTTTGAAACAAAGATTTTTTTTTCTTGGAAGTGGTTTCATTTTTACACAAGCTTGAAACAAAGAAAATTATGTTTGAGATCATTTTTCATGCCCCCAGAATAATGAATGCACAGGCACATACCTGCCAAACTTCGTTTCATTCAACTAAGTAGACTATTGGTTAGTAATAGGTGTATGAAATCAAGGTTCATTTACGAAATCAATTGAAAAACTTGACTAAATTAGAGGAGGATTTGTTTCATTTCTTAACGAGCTCGACACATGAAAATAACTATGGTAATAATGACATGTTTAATTTTTTAATGTGGTTGACACAAGAAAAGAACCATCCTCACAATGACCTATTTCATTTTTTAATGAGGTTGACACAAGAAAAGAACCATCCTCACAAGGATATGTTTGATATTTTAAGGATCTTGACATAGGAAAGTAAATATGCTCATATAACTTGTTTCATTTTTAACGAGGTTGACACATGAAAATAACCATTGTCATAAGGATCTATTTCATTTTTTAACGAGAGTGACACAGGAAAAGAACTATGCTCATATAAATTTTTTCAGTTTTTAAAGAGGTTGACACAAGAAAAGAACCATCCTCATAGATATTTGTTTCATTTTTTAACGAGTTTGACACAATAAAATAACCATTCTCATAAGAGTTGTTTCAACTTTTAATGAGGTTGACCGAGTGAAAGATCCATCCTCATAGGAACTTGTTTCATGGCTTCCAAATGGAAGAAAGAAATGTCAAGGGACTCCCCTTGATCATGGCTTCCAAAAGGTCTTCATCAGATGGAAGAATAGTTCTTTGAAAGGAAGACATGTCAATGGGATCAATAGGGATAATAAAATCATATTCAGATTCCACCATTTAATTTTTGACCACGTCAGTTACAAGATCTAGGTCAAAATAAGTCGAGAAGACAGTGAGAGGATCACTTGCATCAATAACTGAAAACATGGGATAGGTTTCCACATAATTAACCCGTGGTGGGATGCCACTTCCATATAAGGAACATTAAGGGGTGTCAGATGATTGGTAGTCGAAGAAAGATCAACATATGAAAGTTGATTAGCTGACATAATTTTTCCATTGTGAGGGAAGGAAATCACGTGGAAGAGTGTTGATACAACAACTTTCATGGCATAGACATAGCCTTACCTAAGGAGAAAATTAAAATCCAAGGGACCTTGGACTATCATAAGATCGATACAAATAGTCTTACCTTCTAAGGTAATAGGTAACTTAGGAAGGACCCTAAAGGCTCTCTAATGGTTTTGTTTAAAGACAAAATATTTTTTTTAACATGCACAAGATGAGGGGAACCCAAATCTTGCTACGATTTCAAGGATAAAATATTGACAGACGAACCTTCATATACATTTCTGTGATGCACTTTCTTACCATAATCCTTCATAATTATTTGGAAAGGGGTGGAATGCGAGGTTTTGTTAGTCTACTCCAATCAAAATAAATAGCCTCATTACTTGTATGAGATTCAAAAGAAATATATTAAATTCCCTCATGTGTAGAAGAATCTTAGTGAAAATTAAGAATGTGAATGGTATGAAGTTCACTCTGTAAATGGATAGTGGGATTGACTAAAGATGGAATCAATTGGACCACTTAATGAAAAAATATTCCATCAACTTGAGTGATGCATGTTTCACCCTCCAATGGAAGAGTGGGATTGGTTGTACTTGGATTTAGATCAATCACTTCATCAACTCACCGTATATGGGGAGAAAGTTTATGGTAATTAGTTGGAAGTTATTGCTGTGAAATAGTAAGTTTTTCAAATAATTTTGAGGCTTCATCCATGTGAGGGAAAATGTTACTATGATGAGTCCCTTTTCATAACCTACAAGGAAACTTGACCTTCAACTTTTTCCCTAGAATCTAAGAATCACTAGTTGATGGATCAATAGTAAGTTGATAAGAATTATTAGACCATACTTCCAAGACCTTAGGAATACGAGGACAGTTTATGATGAAGTGGTCACCATTACAAATATTGCAAGGGTATTTTGGCTTATGATTCATTGTGGAAGTTTCCTTAACATTACCAATACTTATAGCCATGGTTGGTTGGTTGACTTCTTTCTTATCTTGCTTCTTCTTCTTCCTCCCTTTCTTCTCCTTCTTAGTCACTTGGTTACTAGCATCAATGATTTTACCAAGTGAAGAAGAAGAAAGGGATGAGGACGTGTTGGGTGAAGAAGGTGACGAGCCAATAGTAGATTGTTGATTTTGAGATGGTGAACTCGGTTGAGGTGAAAAAATACGTTGAGTTGATACAATGAAGTATTTGGAATTAAGGAAGTTGAAAGCAACAATATAGATAAACCAATCGTGAATCTGGGAAGTGACAATGTAGCAATATAAGGAGGAATGAAATTTGTAAAATTAGGGAAAGGATTAAGATTCCCATTAATGGGGATTCCTTAGTCAGTAATTTCCGTATTGGTAGCCATTACATTCAACCCAAATAAGATTTTATTATTAAAATTAAATAATATTCACAATCTACACTGAAGGTCTTGTAAAAAAAGTAAAAAAGAAACATGTAACACACGCTAGAAAATCTAAGGATTGAAACCATGCAAACACGATTTTCATAGTGAAATTACTAGTTGGTGATGAAATACAATGTTGCAAAAATCAAGGTGAAAAGTGGTTATAGATAGAGCAAGTGGAACCAGTTACACTAAAAACCTTCTTAATGAGACAATAGAGTGAAAGTAACTTCACTTATGCCATCTCGAGTGAGGATTACCCTCCAAAATATCCAAGGGAGCCTAGTCAACATTTATTCTAGGTACAACAGGATCTTCCTTCTACCATCACCTTGGATAATGTCCCTAAGATTATGGTCACTAAGGTTACCAACTACAACAATTCTAACTAGGTGAATAGTCACAGATCAGGCGTACATGCAAGGATAGAGTAGCAAAGCTCAATCCCCTTGAAATCTCCTCAACATGGTTAACTAGAGGTTTACTTTCAAGTCACCCGAAGTACCTTTTGGAACCATTCTAACACATGTAAATCACTCCATCATAGCCAATAAAGTGGGTATGATCACTTCACTAGGTCTGATATGATCACATGCTTAACTCCTTTGTAAGGGGAGATTCTGAGAGAAAAATTGAAATAACTGGATTTATCTCCCTATTGCAATATTCTAATGTTTGTTTGCAACTTTAGAAAGTTCACTCACTTCACTATTCCAAAGCCCTACAACCTAATCTACTTTAGGTGGAAAGAGCCCTAACAATAATAAAAATTCTAGATGACTTTAATTAACATTGTGTTATTAAGCTGTTATTTTCTTAAAGGGTAAATGGCCGTGAAATTGATGGTATTATGACTTGACTCAAAATTTTAATGCAATGAATATGAAATTTATAGTCTTTTCATTTCGATGAATTCTAGTTAAAGTAAAGAGGTTCTTATTCAGAATATTAACTCCAAAATGTACCACATCTAATTTTTCAATGCAATTCAATGCTCTAGGTTGCAAACCACGCAATGTAATATATGCACAATTTGCTTGGAAACTATGTAAATGTGATATATGCACAATTTATGTTCATGAAATGAGAATTCTAACCATGCAAATGTAATCTATGTAAGTTAATTCTTCAAAACAAGCACAAGATGATTCCAAATCAGTGAAAGAACAACAAGGTTATTTCTCTTCAATAATACAATTAGAGAACCAATCAATTGTAAGTAAAGTAAATCAGGTGAAAATTCCAAAGATAAAAAATAGTGACACTCAAAGACGATTAACATTTAGACACTGAGGGGGAATTTCTTTTTCAAAAATGAAATCCTTAAAATGAATACTCTATAATGAATGTTATGAAACCGACACTTAAAGTGTAATTCTAATTAAAAATTAGTACCAGAATAAAAATGACATATGTTTTAAATGCAGCACAAGAAGCACATCTAATCAAAACGCTAATTCTTGAGAAACCTTACCTTTCAACCCTTTAAAGCATAAAAATCTCAAGAAAACGCCTTCACAACACCCGATCAAACACACAGAGACTGACTAAAGGCATAAACAAGTGTAGTTAAACCTCAAAAAACAAAAATCCAAACTTTAATGAGAGGAAAAGAGATGTTTTCAAAAATTCTTTGAGTATGTGCAGGTAGATAGTAAATTACAGTGTGTATGCGAACTGTTGCTAAAGGTAATCTGCACAGATTTGCACTCTGTTTTTGAACAAAAACCACACAGGTCAAGAACATTAAAGAAAAAATAAAAAAATATCTAAAAAAATCACAAAATCTGAAAGATCATTAACATGTCAAGACGCAGATAAAGCTATGAAAAAGGTTCAAAATTAAAAAACAAGGAAATGGAAGGGAATAAGACATTCCTTAGTGGACTCACCAATTTGTTATGAGGGCTACTTGCAAGTGAAGACACAAGAAATATCCCTAGGTTTCTGTTAATTTTAGGTATGTTCTATGCTTAGAGCAATTTATTTCAATTTTCACAGTTAGCTCAATATTTTTTCCAAATTAGCAATCACATCAACATAATAGTAAATTGCAGATAGAACATAAACATGAATCGCAGAAGACAAGCCAAGACAAGAGGACACAAGATGTGGGGCTAGCCAAGGACAAACCCCAATGTGGGGAAACCCTTGATAAATTCTTCTTATATGTTCTTCAATAGTTTAGCAGGGAGAGAGAGATAGTACATATACATCAGAAGTCAACATTTTGACTTATCTAAATAAGAGCAGAGATCATCTCTAAGAAGATGACACATGAGGTAGCTTAACTGAACTCAGTTGAAGGCATGTTGCTTCAACTGACCCTCCAAGGTGACTCCATCACCATATGACACCTATCATTGTGCTGCACCATGCTGCACCATGTTGCACCATCACTATGTCTCACTAAGCTACATCTTTCATACTGCTACACCATGCATGCCATGTCCAACATCACAGAGTTGCACCATGTTGCACCATCACTGTGTCTCTCTAAGCTTCATCTTTCATACGGCTGCGTTATTCATATCGTTGTTATATACTTATAGCATTCATCCTAACATACCAAGGCTGCTTGCTATGGTGCTATGGACTGTAGCCTAGCGCATAACAATGCCAATGTAACTTATTTGAGTTATGATTGTTGCAACTGTCCTAATAGATTCATTGATTAGGCCCACTACCTATCACAGTTCAGCTACCATCTACAACTCACCCAAAAATGGATTTCCTTAACTTTATTGTTGTCCAAAAAACCTTGACTAGGCTCCTGTACATACTTGGCCTAATAGCCCTACACACAACTCCTACACAGACTCCTTTCCCACACAATAGTAGCCTCTCTCTATCGCTCAAATAGAAGTGCCCTAACTGTCTTTACTCCAATATTTTGGTGCTCTTGAATTTCCTTCAAGATAGACCTGTGAGGAGCCTCCTTAACTCGACCTAATCTCTAGCTCCTTGTCCCTTGAGACAACCCTGGTCTTGAGCCTGTTTTCATCCTCAAACATCTGTCAAACCAATCCACATCCTCACAGCAACTTAGCCTCTAATTTAGGCTCTCCATGCTATCCTCATGTTGTCTCTTCTTCCTGTGGTTAGGGCATTTCTCTTTGCTATGGCTAGGTCTACTAGATCTGCAGTTAGGGATTTTTAAGGCCTCCACAGGATAGCAGATCTTGTTGCATATAGAAGCTCTCGTAAGCAGTGGTACATCTCCCTTCTTTCCTACAGCTAAGTAGCCTCCTTTGACTGGAGTTAGGGCATCATTTAGATAGCGTATAAGGGTAGGATTGGGCAGCGTATAGGAACCTCTTTATGTTGTGTATAGGATACTCTTTACTATGGCCAAATCTCCTTCATGACTACATTTTAGGCTTTCTCTAGATAGTGTATAGCTAGGGAATCATTATCATCTTCATGTCTATGTTTTATACCTTTCTCTAGATAGTGTATGGCATTCATGAGATAGGGAATCATCCTCTAGGACTGCATTTTTCCTTAGAGATTCTTCTTTCCACTAAAACCTAAAACAACTTGAGAAGAGGAAATCTCAAGAGAGCTATGTGTACAAATTACTTGCAAGAAACTTGTATTTATACTAAAATGTGGAGCACAAGTGGGGGCAGAGGGGTTGATGGTCGACCTTGCTGAATTGTCCCATAACACAAATAAATTCATATATCCATGAATACTTATCCAAATCGAATGATCTTTAAATCAATCCTACACCTCTCGATGATAGGAGTCTAAGAAAAATATCAGCTGCCATAAATAAGATGACCCACAAGGAGTTTGGCCCTAGTTGCAAATTTTAACACTCCCTCTCAACTAGGGAGAACTCCATCCACTAATCCATCTGCCAGACTATACCATCTCTGCTTTTAGTTACTTGCACGGGTTTGCACTGCTCTGCTTTGCTCTGTTCTACTCTCCTGAACCATGAAGAGGAAGAATTAATCGAGAATGTCTCATACATTCTCTACTGACCTGAAGTCAGTCCCATATGAAGAGAGTGTGTCATACCACTCTTACTAATCCCAGATCAGTTCCAAAAGAGAGAGAGTTATATCACTCTTACTAACCTGAAGTCAGTTTCATTGATCCCATATCAATATCACAAGAGAGTGTCTCAAACCACTCATATTGACTTGAAGTCAGTTTCATTGATCCCAGATCAATATCAAAAGAGAGTGTCTTAAACCACTCATACTAGCCCGAAGTAAGTTTCATTGATCCCATATCAATATCATCCTAGCATAGGGAGTATAGTAGTAACACGATGTGTCCATCGATACTACTATGGTCCCTATCCTCATTTCCCTACTCAATGGCTAGATGAGAGGTACTTCCCATGAGTCCCAAATTGCATTGGTAGGATGTCTTAGCATGAGAAGGATGAACCACTCATCCTGCCTACATGTCACAAGGGGTATACCAGGGGAAGGCTAAACCACTCACCCTATACACAAAACATCACTAGGGGAAGGCTGAACCACTCACCCTCTGATTGTGTCTCGGTAGGAGAGAGATGAACCACTCATTCTGCCTACATAGAAAACCACTAGGGGAAGGCTGGACCACTCACCCTATGGTTTCTCATCACTCCATGATGTACCCCCAAGCCCCCCAGAGCTCCCAGAGCTCAATGTCCATATCATATAGGACGCTTAGGAGATAGTCTCTCCACAACTCCTAGTCATTCATAGGAGTCACAAATTTGACCTTTCCTAAGGGCTTCGATATATTGTTGGTGACTTGCACATCAATCCCAATGCAATGGAGCCTTCTTGCTCATCGATGTACCATATCCCAAATAAAGTGGTACCTGATGTCTATATTCTTGAAGCGATAATAGAATATGAGATTCCTCAATAATCGAATCCCCCTCTGGTTGACACAGAAGATCACGGTGGTATCCATCATGTGTACAAACAACTCACTGAAGAGCTTCCCCAACTAGGTAGCTTCACACGAGGTCATACTCGTAGCTATGTATTCGGTCTCAGTGATGCTTGAAGCAATTGTCTTTAGCTTCCTACTCATCCAAGGATATCATAGCAGAACCCAAAGAGAACAAACACTCAGAATTTCTCTTGTGATCCTCCATATTGCCTGCCTAGTCATCATTCGAATAATCATGCAGCTTCACATTTCGGCAGTGTATCTCAATCCATGAGAGATTGTGCCCCGAAGATATCTCAGAAGATTCTTGGCACCAATCCAGTGAGGCTCAACCATATATGAGTTGAACATGCTAACTGCAAAAGATATATCTGGATGGAAGTTCACCAAGAACATCAATGTTAGAATGAGTTTATGGAACTCAGAGGCATTTCCCAAATCAGGTCCGACATCCCTACCACATAACTTCTTAAATTTAAGCTCCATCGAGGTAGTCACAGGCTTCAATTTCACCATTCAAAATCTGGAATCTAACTCCCTCTTACTTTTGCAAATGAGTGGGTCTGCACCTGTCAGAAAGAGGTCATCCTTAGAAGGTTCCAGTATGTGTGGTCTATCATCCAAAACCTTCAAGTAGAGGTTTGGATTGGATTCACTCCTAGTGAATCTCAGCTTCATTACACAACTATCAATCCTCTGATATCAAGCTCGGGGTGTTTTTTTCAAGCCATAAAGGGCTTTCTTCCACCTGCATACATGAGATTCTTGATCATGAATCTCAAACCCCTCGACTTGTTCGAAACCTATGGACCTGTTACATGAGGGGAATCGTCCCCTTGTACGATTTTCCTTCGATACATCTCAGACATGTACCTTCATGCTCTTCTTGAATTTAGGCATCCTAGTCACCATCTGAATCACATCAGGTAGGGTCCCATAATAAGCATATCTCTGGTGCTTTCCATCGATGAATGTAACCTTCAAACTTTTGACTTCCATTACTGAAATGGGCACCGGGTTCTTCTTGCAACTAGGTACATAAAGAGATTCTTGTAAATGTATCGAGTTAGCCTCATTCACTTGAGGGTTAACATTCCCTACACGCTTTTCCGGATAGGTGGCATTGACTCCAATTACAGTCCCACGAGTGTTTCCGTATCTATCAAATTTCAGAGAGCACCCTTCTATCTGATGAAGTACCTTGAAGCATTACATATTGCCAAAGAGTCTGGAGGAGAGGGCCAGTATAACAACATTTTATTCTTCATACCTGGGGCTCCTTGCTTTCTTTGAAGAGTCAGCCATTTCCTTGATGTCTTGCATTACCTGTCATTCCTCTGATCATTGAAGATGTCCCTGGAATGATTTTTATCATCAAGTGATGTGTCCCAACCATTCAAACACTCCTTTCATAATGGTCGAAATCATTGCAAGCAAGGCATCTTCCTTTCCTTCTACCTTTAGATCCAGACTTCCCATTGAAGTGATCTTTAGGTAGGCCATCAGAAGCTTCTGTTGCGCCACTCGGATATTATTCTTTGCTTCAACTTCACCCTTGTTGAATTTGAAGAGGGATAAAGAACCCATTGAGCCTTTTTTTCATTTCAAACTGTCTTTGGTGATTTCTCTTTCACTCTTTCTTGGGCTTTGTCTTCACCACAGCTATGATACCATGTTAATTTTAGGTATGTTCTATGCTTAGATAAATTTATTTCAATTTTCATAGTTAGCTCAATATATTTTCCAGATTAGCAATCACATCAGCATAATAGTAAATTGCAGATAGAATATAAAAATGAATCACAAAAGACAAGCCAAAAAAAGAGGACACAAGATGTGGCTCTAGCTAGGGGCAAACCCTAATGCAGGGAAACCATTGATCAATTATTCTTATATGTTTTTCAATAGTTCAGTAGAGAGAGAGATAGTTCATATACATCAAAAGTCAACATTTTGACTTATCTAAATAAGAGCAGAGATCATCTCTAAGAAGATGAACATGATCTATCTTAACTGAACTCAGTTGAAGGCATGTTACTTCAACTGATCCCCCAAGGTGACTCCATCACCATGTGGCACCTGTCATTGTGCTACACCATGTTGCACCATGTCCTGCATCACAGAGTTGCACCATGCTACACCATCATTATGTCTCACCGAGCTACATCTTTCATAGTGCTACACTATGCATACCATGTCTAGCATCACAGAGCTGCACCATGTTGCACCATCACTATGTCTCACTAAGATGCATCTTTCATACTGCTGCACTATGCATATTGTTGTTATATACTTACAACATTCATCCTAAGATACCATGGTTGCTTTCTATGGCACTATGGCCTGTGGCCTAGCACACGTAAATGCCAATGTAACTAATTTGTGTTGCAATTGCTACAACAGTCCTAACGGATTCATAAATTAGGCCTAATGCCTATCACAGTTCAGATTTCATCTGCAACTCACCAACAAACAAATTTCCTTACCTTGATTGTTGTCCAAACAACCTTGATTAGGCTCCTGTAGATACTTGTCCTAACATCCCTACACACACCTCCTACACAGCCTCTTCTCCCACATAGTAGTAGCCTCTCTCTGTGGCTCAAATAGAAGTTCCCTAACTTCCTTTACTCCAGAATCTCAGTCCTCTTGAATTGCCTTCAAGATAGGCCTGCAAGGAGCCTCCTTAACTGGGCCTAATCTCGAGCTTCTTGTCCCTCGAGACAACCCTATTCTTGAGCCTTTTTGCATCCTCAAACAACCCTCAAACCAATCCACATCCTCACAGCAACTCACCCTCTAATCTAGACTCTCCATGTTGTCCTCATGTTGTCACTTCTTGCTGCGGCTAGGGCATTTCTCTTTGTTGTGGCTAGGTCTACTAGATCTGCGGCTATAGTTAGGATTTTTAAGGCATCGAAATGACAATGGATCTTGCTGCGTATAGATGTTCTCCTAAATAATGGTATATCTCCCTTATTTGTTGTGGCTAAGTAGCCTCCTTTGACTTTGGTTAGGGTATCCTTTAGGCAATGTATAAGGGCAGGTTTGGGCATCATAGAACAAGCCTCTTTAGGCTGTGTATAGGAGCCTATTTATTGCGGCCAGATCTCCTTCGTGACTATGTTTTAGGCTTTCCTTGGACAAGGTATAGCTAGGGCATCATTATCATCTTCATGTCTACGTTTTAGACCTTTCTCTGGACAGTGTATGGCTTTCATGAGCTAGGGCATCATCCTCTAGGACTATGTTTTTTCCTTAGAGATTCTTCTTTCCACTAAAACCCAAAACAAGTGGAGAAGAAGAAATCTCAAGAGAGTTGTGTGTACAAATCACTTGCAAGGAACTTGTATTTTTACTAAAACATGGAGCACAAGTGGGGGCAAATGGGTTGTTGGCTGACCTTGACGAATTGTCCCATAACACAAATAAATTCATATCTCCATGAATACTTATCAGAATTGGATGATCTTTAGATCAATCCTACACCTCTAAATGAGAGCAGTCCAAGAAAAATACCATCTTCCATAAATAAGATGACCCACATGAATTTTGGCCCTAGTTTCCAATTTTAACAGTTTCCGGCAAAACCTAGTAACAAGCAAACAATCAAGCTAATTCCTTCCCCGAATCTATCTTTTCTTAATTAATAAGCTAGCAAAGTGAGAAAAGTAAATCCATACCTTATTATGACTTGCTTCATGAAGATACCTCTTTATGTTTCAATGCAGCTCCTCCATGCTTGAATTTAGACTTGCACACATGGAAACGATAAAGGATCAAAGGCATATGTAGCATAAATGATTCAATAATTCAAACTAGTGATCAGGGAGACTAATAAAAAACATCATTCCAATGGAAAAATATAAATAACATAAACCATCCATGAAATTCATCAATTAATTCATTAAACAATGCAAATGAAAATAAACACTTGTTTGTATTAATTTTAGAAACATAAAAGAGCTACAAAACCTATGCCTTGATGTTATGAAGCCCCTCCCATTGATTTCAATCCTCTCCAAGAATGATAAGCTCTCCAACCTAATTTATTCATGATAAACTTATGTTCAATAGCCTCCCTCAACTCCCCCACCTATGGCTTGATTAACAGGCCAAAAGGAAGTAGTTTGAGATCCTTAGTCCAAGGATGAGATCCACTAAAAGGGGGATGAGGGCTCCTTGGAGAGTGGGGATTAGCTCCATCAAAAATGAGGTTAGGCTTGAATAAACATGAGTTCGAGGCTTTCTGTTGGTAATTATTTTCCCATAAATTATTCTAAATCTCACTTTTTATTTTTACTTTTTGTTGAGTCACGTGTGCACTTTTTAGTGGCAAACAAAGCATAGTTGTGCAAATATCAATGTCAGTAACTGCACATGTGCATAAAATGGATAGGAAATCATGCAACAAACTAAAATTAGGTTTATGAACCATATTTCCCATAGTTTTCACTTTATTCAAGGTATATAATTTGTTGACTTGCAAGGGAGTGCTTCATGACACTTGGATGGACAGTGAGAGATCTAATTTGATGATAATTTGTCATGGTGACAAAAATAAGTGTAACAAGGTCCCCTACAAAAATGACATGGGTCTTATCAGAGAATGAGAATTATGACATTTTGATTTGAACCCCTTGGCTTAGAACTCTAGGGAGGCTCTAGAATATACTATAGGCACTGAGATTGGCAATAAATAAAATAGATTCAAGGAAAAATACAAGGGTCCTCCACTTCGAAACCTCACAAAAATGAAGGGAAAAGAAATCACAAGGTCTGTGGTGAGCACCAGTATTGAAAAATAATGCTACAACTCCTGGGCTGCCTACTTTACTCTTATCAACCTAATAGTTCGTAAAAAAATTGGAAGCATCGGTGTTGTATGCACAAGTACTAGTTCTCACTACAGGTTGTCACTTCGTCAGCCGACATGAGATCACTAGGAGCTCAAGCCAACTTCTATGGATTCCAGAAGAAGCTCTATATGTGATGGAAGGAAAGAAATATTACTCTACAGATGTTATTCTAACTGCAGAAAGGAGAAAGGCTGAAATGTAAAGCAAACCTAGTAAATCCTAATTAACCAACTAATTCTAATTTTGCAAAAAGCACTATGAAAACCATGAAAGGAATGCCATTACATACTCAAGGAATTAAACAACATCTAACTATGCTATTTCTGGAAGTAAATAAGAAAAAAACATATTTTTGGATTTTTTATGTATTTTTATGTGAAATTGACATGCATGTAACTTATTGTGTGTGAGTGTGGCAGCGAATGGATGGTGTTGGAGGGAAGTTTTGGCACTTGAGAGGATGTATGGTGGTGTTGATGGGTCCTAGGAGGTCTAAGGTGGCCTTCTAGAGGTTTTTCCCACACTCGGCCTTCAAAAGAAAGCCTACAGGAAAATCTACAGGAGGACATAGGAAATCTATAGGAGGAAAAACAACATTCTACAAGAGGCCTACAAGAGGAGGCCGAGAGAAGTTTTCACTATTTTGAGGGTGTGAGAGTGGGTGAAAAAGGTGGGTGAAGATTTTGGTGTGAGAGTGGGTGAAAAAGGTGGGTGAAGGTGGCAGAGAGGTGTTAGGACAACTATGGTCTACCATGAACCACCAGGAGAGAGAAAGATGATTGGATTTGCTCAAGGAGAGAGGAAGAAGTCCTAGGAAAAATGCAGGAAACTAAGGCAGAATTGAGGTGATATTTGAGAGACCAATAGGGCATGGATTAGATGGAGGGTGTGATTTCTGATAAGTTGGGTTACTTTAGATATCATTTTGGGATTCAACTGCGTTAAGTAAGTCATTCACGTATGAACATTTCCATGAGAGGTAGTCGTAACTGACTAATTTCTCATGATTTTGAATAGTTCACTTAGCACTCATTGCATCGAGTGATGCTCACAGGGGTGAAGAAGTGGGATTGAAACTAGTGAAATGTGGAGAACGAATCACATAGCATCAATCATCACTTCCGGGGCTTGCACCCCGTAACCAGGACTTCCCAAGAGGTCACCCATCCCAGAACTCCTCTGGCTCAAGCGCGCTTAACTGTGGAGTTTTTCCACAATCAAGCCCACTTAGCTTGCTACCCCATCTGCAAAACCTTTAGCAAGTATTGTGCCTCATGAACCATTCAAGTAGAGATCCCTTGACTCTTTTTGAATTTAAGTATGGGGGTTTACGCAGTGCATTATATTAGATATCATTTTGGGATTCAACTGCGTTAAGTAAGTCATTCACGTATGACCATTCCATGAGAGGTAGTCGTAACTGACTAATTTCTCATGATTTTTTGAATAGTTCATTTAGCACTCATTGCATCGGGTGATGCTCACAGGGGTGAAGAAGTGGGATTGAAACTAGTGAAATGTGGAGAACGAATCACATAGCATCAATCATCACTTCCGGGGCTTGCACTCGGTAACCAGGACTTCCCAGGATGTCACCCATCCCAGAACTCCTCTGGCTCAAGCGCACTTAACTGTGGAGTTTTTCCCACAATCAAGCCCACTTAGCTTGCTACCCCATTTGCAAAACCTTAGCAAGTATTGTGCCTCATGAACCATTCAAGTAGAGATCCCTTGACTCTTTTTGAATTTAAGTATGGGGGATTACGCAGTGCATTATATTAGATATATTTTGGGATTCAACTGCGTTAAGTAAGTCATTCAAACGTATGACCATTTCCATGAGAGGTAGTCGTAACTGACTAATTTCTCATGATTTTTGAATAGTTCACTTAGCACTCATTGCATCGGGTGATGCTCACAGGGGTGAAGAAGTGGGATTGAAACTAGTGAAAAGTGGAGAACGAATCACATAGCATCAATCATCACTTCCGGGGCTTGCACCCGGTAACCAGGACTTCCCAGGAGGTCACCCATCCCAGAACTCCTCTGGCTCAAACGCGCTTAACTGTGGAGTTTTTCCCACAATCAAGCCCACTTAGCTTGCTACCCCATTTGCAAAACCTTAGCAAGTATTGTGCCTCATGAACCATTCAATTAGAGATCCCTCGACTCTTTTTGAATTTAAGTATGGGGGATTACACAGTGCATTATATTAGATATCATTTTTGGGATTCAACTGCGTTAGGTAAGTCATTCAAACGTATGACCATTTCCATGAGAGG